>CAVNYN010221474.1:0-139168 GCA_963692815.1 Nyctanthes arbor-tristis
GAGACCTATTCTTTTCAGAAGGATAGGAAAATAGGCAGCAACTTTTGCTATCTGAGTTTGACATCAAATTCGTCCCTCAGAAGTCAGTCAAAGGACGCCTTGGCAGATTTTCTAGATGATCATCTGATTCCAACTGAATGGGAATTTGCTGAGGATCTTCCCGAGAAGAAGTCTTCTACGCTGAAGTCATCCCCTCATGAAAACTATTCTTCGATGGAGCAGCCCAAAGGTATGGTGCTGGGGTAGGAGTTGTGTTTGTAACTCCTCATGATCAAGTCATGCCATGCTCATTTACTTTGACAGAAACTTGTTCAAACAATGTCGCGGAGTATCAGGTGCTTACCTTGGCTTGGAAATAGCACTAACTATGGAGGTAAGACAGCTTGATGTTTTCGGAGACTCTATGTTAATAATTAATCAACTTTCATTTGACTATGAAGTCCGAAAGCCAGAGTTGAAACCCTACCACAAATATGCATCAATGCTTGTGGAACGATTTGATTCAGTTAAAATCAAATTCGTTCTAAGAAGTGAAAATAGTGAGGCAGATGCTTTGGCTAACTTAGCTGCCATGTTGGCAAAATCTGATGAAGACTCTTCCCATTCAATATTAATTGCTCAAAGATGGGTGATTCCTCCATTACAACCTAAAGAATTTGAAGAAAACAATCGTGTTGAAGTCGCCAATGAGGAAAAAAAAAAGATTGGAGATGGCCAATTATTGACTATCTTCAACATCAAAGATTACCTGATGATCCACTTCGGAAGACTAAAATTTGAAGACGTGCTGCTCTATTCTTCTTTTACAAAGTCACACTCTACTAGAGATCATTCGATAGAGTTTTCCTTTGTTGAGGAAACACTCCACACCTTGCAAAAAGCTCACTCGGGAATATGTGGTGCTCATTAGTCCAGGCCAAAACTTCATTTTCGGATAAAAAGGATGGGATACTACTGGCCTACTATGGTGCAAGACTCCATAGACTATGCAAGAAAGTGTGAAGCCTGCCAGGCCCATGCAAACTACATGCATCAGCATCGTAAATCATTGCAACTGACAATAGCGTTTTGGCCATTCGATGCATGGGGTCTTGATGTAATTGGGTCTATAACTCCAAAATCTTCGGTTGGACACTCATACATCCTGGCCACGATGGGCTATTTCTCTAAGTGGGCTGAAGTTGTTCCATTGAGGGAAGTGAAGAAAGAAAATGTGGCGGACTTCATTCGCATTCAACTCATCTATCGATATGCGGTTTTGAGACATATCATCACTGACAATGGGAAACCTCTCTGCAATAGCCACATAAATAATTTTCTAACAATGCAACTCTTCCATGTACAATGCCGTAGCCAATGGTCTCGCAGAAGCATTTAACAAAATATTGTGCAAACTATTGAAAAAAGTTGTATCCAAGTCTAAAAGAGATTGGCATGAGAGAATTGGAGAAGCTTTATGGGCATACCGTACTACTTATCGGGCTCCAACATAGCCTACTCCTTATGCCTTAATGTATGGAGTAGAAGCTGTCCTGCCTTTAGAGTGTCAAATCCCATCATTTCAGATTGCCATTCAAGAAGGGTTAACTGTAGAGGAAAATGTCCGTCTTCGACTTGAAGAACTAGAAGCCTTAGATGAAAAGAGGTTCGAGGCACAAATGCATCTTGAATGCTACCAAGCTCGAATGGTAAAGTCTTTCAATAAAAATGTCAAGCCTAGGTCATTATAAGCAAGAGATCTGGTGCTTTCAGTCTGTAGATCAATAATCATCTCTAGAAAAGTACGGGGTAAGTTTCAGTCTAAGTGGGATGGTCTATACGTCGTCACACAGGTCTTCACAAATGGAGCCTACAAGATTCTTGACAAAGACAGATTACAAATAGGACTGATCAATGGAAAATTCTTAAATCATTTCTATGCTTAAGTTTTTCTTTATTTTCCCATTGTATTAAAAAATGTGTACCCGTTCCTGGCCCGCAAGAGGATAGATTGTGAATGGCTAAGCTAAACTAAATAAAATTTTCCTTTTGAAGTGAACTACTTTTTGACTTGATTCCTTTTACGGGTACGTAGGCAGCTTAGATGTCAAAAGTTGTTAATCTAAGTTCAGTCTTACATATATATAAAAAAAAAAAACAGAGAGGAAAAAATGACCAATAAAGTTCAATTGTATTAAAACTTTCGAGTTTGTACAAGGCTAAAAAAATGAAGTAAACACAATGTTTTAAAGTTTTTCTCGCGGTTGCAAGAGTTCTTCCTTGAGAGCGTCTCTTTCTTGGTCAATGTCTACTACTAAAGTGCTATCTCTGATGGGTATTTGGTCCAATAAGGCCAAAACATTTTCAATCATGCTCACCTCTTCAGTGTTGGTTTGAAGTTCTTCATTGACTTGGTCAAGATCGAAAAGCAATTTAGCCCTTGTATAATTCAGAGAAGCAGAAATCATCTTCACCGCCTTCAAATTATGTCCTAATTCCTCCATCTGCTTCATTTTTTCTGCCGTTGAAAGACTGTCTGCTATCTGCTATCTTTTGGAGAAGTAATTGTCCATCTTCAGTAAAAAATCTTCTATATGGTGAAGGAAAGGTCATGGATCATTTCAAAAGTGATTGACAATCACATGGCTGATATTCTGATTATTTCTTTCCCACCATATCCAGTGTTTTTTTAATCCATACCTTAAAGATTCTGTAAGCTCAAGCTTAAGGTATTTAACCATAGCATCTGGAAGTGCTTGCTCCACATAAGCAGAATTCTCAGTGACATTTGCCGGAAATTGAGAAACAGAAGAACGGGTTGGTCTAACTTCCTTGTTAGCTGAAGAAGTTACAGCTAACGAAGGACAACCAGTAGAGACAACTAGCTTAGCTCTAGTAGGGTTGGCAATTTGAACACTGGAAATCACTTCAACTTCACCATTAGAGATTTCTTCAATGTTGATATTTTCAGGTGCAGGTTCTAAAATACCACTACCAATGCTAATTGGACATCGACAAGAGGGATTCTTTGCAAAGTTAACTTCATCAATCCCTTCAAGTGCAGTGATTGTGTCTTTATCTGCTTGTTCCAAAGGAAGGCTTGAAGTGGGCAAATGTAGATCTTGGGGAATTTCCAGAAAATCTAAACAAAAAGAATGGTGAATGAAGAAGAAAAGCAACATAGTTTGTTGTGATTATCTTTTCACTGTAACCAAAAAAGGGATTTACCTTTATTCCAAGGTAGCATTCCTGTATCCTGATGTTCGTCGTAGCTTTCATCCATGATACTTAAGTCAAATGGATGAGTCAAGGCATCGGTAATTTCAGTTGTATGCCCGATGTTCTGAGCCTTTCTTGGTCGTTCAATTCACTTCCAACGGCATACTTGACGGATGGTGGCCTACAATAATGCTTCATATGTTAAATATATTGCATATGCAAAAAAGAAGAAGAAAAGAAGGGAAACATGCCTGATCATCATAAGAGCTGGTTTCTGAAATTGCATCAACCATGGGATCCAAAGAGGGAAAAACCACTTTGGATCGAAGGGTTAACTTGAGCTTCTTTTTACCACCATCATCCAAAACATCGGACTTCCTTTTCTCACGAATACTGTTAGGAACTAGTTGAGAGGGATCAACTCCTAAATCTTTAGCATCATCTAAAGACTCCTGTAGGCAGAAGTTGAACAAGCTCAAAGTTATTCCTCTCACTAGAAGCTAAAACTTTAGTGGGAATACTCTTCGGTTTGAGAAGTACATTTTGGTCCCACCAGTTTCTCCATTCCGGTTCAACCTCAAACTAAGTGTTAGTGATAGATAGTGTAATGTGAAACGAACATCTACTGTTAACTTGATTTAATGAAAGCCAAGCATGGTAGAGAACTAGTGTATTCACTGGAAAAATCATATCATTCAGTTTCCTGGGTGCACCTGGAAAATTTTGTCTGAAGCCCTGCTGTTGGGCAAATCTATGAGGACTGTAAGACTCAAGGATGTAAATAAAGAGTCACAGTGGTAGAAAAGAAAATCAGGTCTAATGCTGATCATAAAATCTGTAGATTCAAGGGATCTAGTACCATCATCTATCTTGATACCAGTATTTTGAGGAATAGGATGTGGAATCCAACAGAAATCCTCATTGCCCATATCTCGTCTGATAAGTTCTTTAAAATTCGGTACTACTAGTTCCCAAGGTTATAGATCATTCAGTGCTCTAGTATATCGACAAAGGATGAGACAATTATAAGATTTGTCCACAATCCTATAAACTCCTTGGATGAAAAAGAGGATGTAGTCCAAGCACATAAAAAGTGTCCTACAAAAAAATGCTTAGTTGTTTTACTCTTGCAGCCAAGAGGACTTTGACATCTTTGTAAGCCTCCCATAAATGTTGGCCAAATGGGAGGAGCTAAGCTGAATGTAATTCCAAAAGCCAGTCTAGAAGCTGCTTTAAAGGTTGCTGGACGGAGATATACATCTTTGGAAGGGAAGATGAATTGGCAAAGCCAGAGTGGAAGGTAAGCGGCTACCTCTAGTTCTTCCTTTTCATTTGGAGACAAATGAAAATTCAGCTCAGACCAGTGGTTCTTATTCCTGTGTTCAAGTCTTCCTGGTTTGTCAACAACTAAGGGTCTCTTAATCCCTATTGTTGCCACTTTCCACTGTCCTTTAGATGGCTTCAGAGCCATTGCTTTCTTAAAAGCTTCACTCTTTCGAGGATTGGAAACATATTCGGACTCTTGGAACCAAAATTCAATCCAGTCAGTATGACAAATACAGTCAACATTCTTCTTGTGGGCTAACCATGCATAAGCCTTGAAAAGATATAGGCATGACTTTGGGAGCAAGGTTGTGAGTTCTGTAAATGTCGGAACTACCTCTTCATAATATTCTCCCTAAATTTCAAGTCCCGTTATCTCTTGAATGTCCCAAAGTAAAATGTCAATTTCACCTTGTGCAGTAACAAAGGTGTTGGTGTCAGGACACCGTGATTCACAAAGTGCTCTAAAAGCAGCATTTGGGCGAGAATATTCTTTTGTGGCCTGACGGACAGCATGAGCTAGTCCAGTAAGTTTTTTCCTGCACTAAGAACTTTCGCGTACATGTTCGCTGGAGGGATTTTCTCAATAGTAGGGCATGTCGTCGACTCTTGAATAGCAATCTTCAACGGGCTAGTGACATTGGTTTGACTATGATATCTCACCAAAGTATTGTGAAAATTGATGGCATTGCCTCTGTCAGCAATCTCGGTGATGTCAAGTGAGTCTGAAATCTCCTTTGGAATTTGTTTTAGCCATCTTTGAAAAAAATAATTAATTAATTAGTTAATTAATTAATAAAACAAATGTAATATTGAAATCATCAAATCAAATAATAAAAAAAAAAAGAAATATGTCTGTAAAACTAAAAAGCAACCAAAAAAAAAAAAGCAATTTAAGTTAACATCTGGAACAACAAATTAAGTTGCCTATGTGGAATTTTTCAACAAAAAAATAAAAGAGAGATTCTAATTTCTAATCAGACATTAAAAAATTAATAATAATAAAAAAATAAAAAAGTCCCACAAATGCCATCAAATTGTGTTTATTCTAACAACCAAGAAAGATTTCATTTTGGTTAAAAACTGAGAATTTAAAAAAAGAAAAATTCATTAAGTTGGTTGATTTCATTAGTTTATTTACTTTCTTGGAAAACAAGTGGATTTCCATGAATACAAGGTTAAGTGTATTCCGGATTTCAAAATTTTTAAAGGCCTTCAAATTCTTCATTGCGGGTTTCCATGAGTACAGAATTAAGTGTATTCCAGATCCCAATTGTTTTTGGAAGCCTTCAAAATTTTCAATCTCGAAAATCAAGTGGACTTCTGTGAATACTAAAAATATTTATATTCAGGATTCCATATTTTCTAAGTCTTTAAAAGTTGCCATCTTCAAGAAACCAAAGGACATTCG
Organism: Nyctanthes arbor-tristis; assembly: GCA_963692815.1. Lineage (NCBI taxonomy): Eukaryota > Viridiplantae > Streptophyta > Magnoliopsida > Lamiales > Oleaceae > Nyctanthes > Nyctanthes arbor-tristis. Next base: position 5,933 of record CAVNYN010221474.1, read on the forward strand.
CGAATACCAAATTAAACGTATTATGAATTCTAATTTTGATGTCTTCAAAAAAAATCTTTCATTCTTGAAATTATGGGTGTTTCATAAATACCAAGGTAAAAGTATTTTAAACCCCAATCTTCCAAGTCTTCAAAAAGGGTAACTTCTCGGAAATATGAATCTTCCAAAGATACTTAAAAGATATCTTGAACCTCAAATTTCTAAGTATTCTCACAATACTTGAAAAAAAAAAAGAAAAAGAAAGAGAAGGAAATTTTGGACGTGGAATCACCGGAAACCAAATAAATCAGAATTCTTCAATTATCAAATCAAGGCAAAAGGTGGAATTTGATGCAATTTCCTCTTAGACGTCCAAGGCAAAGGAAATTGATAATTTCATGAATTCATGGATTATGTCATGATCTGATGAAACGAAAATATTAATTAAAAAAATTGTCGGCGGTCTCCTACAGTTGAGTAATTGGTCTGTTGATTTCGTCGTCTCTCTTCATAAGCAAGAAATTTTTTTTTTCCTTTACATGTGCAAGTTCTTTTTTCAAAAGAACAAATCAAGGAGGCAATAATCTGAAAATTATTTCAAGCTAAAAGAAAATCAAGATGAAACTAGAGAGTTTTCCCACTATCTTAGTTGGAATATGTGAAGAATAAACTGTTGGACACATATTTACCCATCATGCGTTTAAACACTTATGAAAAGTCCTAAGGAGGGTGAGCTCTAGTTAGATGATGCAAACTGGTTTTCATACTTAGCCGAGTATATGTTTTTAGGATAGAAGTCCATTGTCATCGAGATTTGCAAGAGAGGTCAAATTCTTGGACTTTTTGTTTCTTATTAAATATTGGGAATTAATCGAAGGGTGAGTTTAATGAACTTGTTAATCTCACGTAAATTCCTCTCAACAACCTATAATTTCAACCAAATAATAATAATAATAATAATAATAATAATAATAATAATTTAATGAAGTAAACAAAGGAATTCACGTTTTTTTTTTACCAATAGGTTTAGAATTCAAAATTAACTTCAAATTTCTCAATTCGAATGTTAAAAATCAAGATTTATCTATTTATTTTATGATAAATTGATAAATCTTTTGGGGGGGGATTTGTAGACATTAAATTTTTAAATTAAAAAGAAGATCGGAAGAGCACACGTCTGAATTACTCAAATCATTTGGGCTGGGTTAATTTTATTATTAATCCAATTAAGTTCTAAACAAAATAACCAAGTCTTGCAAGAGCCCTCTAATGATTAAAGGCCCATTCTAAAACCCATAAGACTTTTCTAAAAGTCTATAAATACCCTTATTCATTCATTTTAAAAGGGGGGAAAAACGAGGAGAAAAAAAGAAAGAAAACTCCAGGAAAATTCTCTAAAATTTTCTAAGTCCTCCAAAACTACAAAACAAAGTATGAAAAGAAGAAAAGCCGGAAGCAGAAGTCAAGAAGAGGATTCAAAAGCCAAAATCTTTAAAGTTCTTTATCTTCTTCAAGTCGAAATCAAGTCTTTAAGTCCAAAACAAGAGATCAAGTCTTCTCCACATCAAATCCAAGCTTCAAGTCTTCAAAGCTGAAATTGTCAATCAGAGGATTTGCAACCTAACAGTGACATGAGCGTTAATCCACTTCATTTTCTTAGAAGTCTTCAGTTATAACAATTTCTATACTATTTATTTTAATATACGAAATTTGTTGTTACAGTACGCACATGCGATTCTAATTGTTCCAAGAGGAAAGATGGTTTTGACTTTCAAATTCTTCCAAGGTGATGAATTTTGCATTTATTTGGTTTGATTTTTATTTTTATTTTTATTTTTTTGCTCAAGCCTTCCTCAAATTGGCTGACGAGTATGCAGAAACCAAAAATGCTTTTCAAGTTTTGCTTCAGAGATGATCTTTTCGTGTTTGTTGATTTTATCATTTTGAGTAGGAAAACTGTTCAATGTTGTGACTTTGTGATCAACCAATTGTTTATTGTTTCAAGTTTTTCGCTTCAGGGGCTTTATTGGGGAGCTTCGATGGCTAGGTAGAGTGGTTAGGATGGCGGTCGGTCTGGGTCTTCCGGAAAGTAGAAAAATTAGGCGTATCAAGCAGAATGGTTATCTTTGTCGTCTTTGCATCCTTATAAATCTCTATCAGCTTATAGCTAGTGTAATGACGCCCCTTCATTCTGGTTGGTCTAGAGTGTAGTTACTGGATTGTTTATGATTTCCATGTTTAAATATATTCTAATGCAAGTTTAAATTTAGATCCTTAAAAATAGTGTGGAAATTGTGGTTCAAAAGCCAAATTTAGTTTTAGCCCATGGGCAATTTTAATTCCGAAGGTTTACGCTACTCATTTGGGAGGATTATTGACTAATCATTTCGGATAGAACGAATATTCAAAATTATAGATAGTTGTTGCTGCTTGACATATGTTCTGTCCTTTCATCTGCCTCATTCTGCTAGCTTTATTTTTCGGTCATCTGTTTTAGGGGAAGGAGGAAATACCTGGTTGCATTTGATGATTGCTTCAACTAATTTTTTATGGGTTTTAATACGAGTTTCTTGTAAAAATTTGAGTTTTATCTACTACATTTCAATTCTATATTGTGGATGGGTTTAATTAGTTATTGTGTTTAATCTTTTTTCTTTTGTAAACCCTTTATGCTATGTGGGTAAGAATAATTAGCTTGATTATTCTTTGTTTTCTGCGTTTTCTGTTTTTCTGTAATTTTATTTATTTTTGTTAAAATATGTATTGAAAAGATGCCTATAAGGAAGTTCTCCTAAAGTGTAGGAAATGCCGTATGATGCTCTTAAACAATAGCAGCTGCAAGGGTCCATTTTTAAAAAATTCAAAGCTTGTAATTGTTTGTTTGAATACGAATCTTAATGGGTTGACTAGCCTGAATTATTTCATTTTGTAGAGATTAATGCAACATCAGCCGAGGCAATATCCGACATTGGAAGAAATTAATATTGGGGATTTAAGGACCAAGTTTTCTACATGTCAATAAAACCAAAAAATGGACTGCTGCAATTTATTATCAGGTTGCCCACTGCTATATCTAAAAGATATAATCATAGTTCGTGTGGTGCCAAACGAAATTTTTCTCTTTCTTTTTTAAAGGCTAAACTAACAAACTACTAAAGAAGAAACATAATTTGCAGGCTGTTTTCTTTGATTTCAATGGGTTACATGTAAAATTGGTGGGCAAGGAAGATGCTTCCTTTGATTTTTTGGATATTGGGCGTAAAGCTAGCAGGAGGGTGAGGATGAAATAGGGTCGGCGATGCCGAACAAGAGGCGAGCTTACAAGCTCTAGCAACCTATAAGTTGTGAAAAATAAGAGCTTGCAAGTTCTTAAGAAAATTCAAGACGATTCTTGAAATAAGGTTTTTTCATAATAATTGGATGTTCTCTACAATGAAATAAACGAACTATATATAGAGCCAGCACAACCCTAACCCTAACTTCATAATCAAGTCAAGAAAATAAATAAATAAAAAGATAAATAAATAAATACTAATCTAAACAAACAAAGAATTCTAGACACGCTTAGAATATATTTTTCCTTTCCATTGTTTCCCTTTCCATCTTGCATCTTTTCCCCTCTGAAAAAGAACTCAACTCCTGCGAGTGATGCTCTAAGTATTCCTCCAGCAATGATGCATCTAATTGGCACAACTCATCTTCGGGAAGCTAAGTATCTTCAGAAGGTGGGCGATCTTTCCAGCAAACCAAAAGCCTGTGAGAACCTCTATGACTAGAACCCACAAGGTATCATTGAGTACAAACTTAACAATGTCTTGGTGAGGAAATAAAGCAGACGGTGGCTAGGGAGGTGGTCGAGTCATCGGAAGTACAAAAAGAGAAGATCACAAAACTAGAGGCTCAAATGTGCCTCGATAAGGATACAAATCTACTATATTGAAAATTAGACTAATATTTAAGTGCGAAGGTAACTCAAACAGATATGCATTAGTTCCAAGCCTTTTAAGAACATGAAAAGATCCAATAGCTTTAGCACAAAGTTTTTTGCTAGGTTGTTTTCGAAAACGTTTAGGCACAAGTATAGCCATAACAAAATCACCAACATTAAATTCTTTGGACCTTCAATGAGCATCGGCCGCAAGTTTATAATTTTCATTACTCAAAACAATTTTATGACGAATCTCATCACGTAAATTATGAATGTGGTCAGCAAAAACCTTTGTAGATGCAGTGGGTCTAAAATGAGGAGGTAATGGAACTAAGTCGAGGGGTTGGCGAGGAGAAAATCCCTGAACAGTCTCAAAAGGACTATGACCAGTGGGCCTATTGATAGAGTTATTATACGCAAATTCAGCAATAGGCAACACAAGATCCCAATTCCCCGGTTTATTCCTAATAAGCAACGTAGTAAATTCCCTAAACTTCTATTCACAACCTTAGTCTGACCATCATTTTGGGGATGAAAAGCAGAGGAAAACTTAAGAGTAGTGCCAAACAATTTTGACAAAGTCTTTCAAAAGTAACTAACAAATTTTACATCCCAGTCAAAGACAATAGTAGCAGGCAAACCATGCAAACGAACAATTTCTTTAAATAACAATTTGGCCACATAGGTTGTATCAGAAGACTTGGAACAAGGAATGAAATGGGCCATCTTGAAAAAGCGATCAACTAGGACCAGAATAGAATCATGACTTTAGTAGTTATAGGCAAACCTAGAACAAAGTCCATACTAAGGTCACGCTAAGGAGTATGCGGGACAGGAAGTGGAGTATACATGCCAGTGTTTTGGTGGCAAGCTTTTCCCAACTGACAAGTACGACTTTTAGACACAATGCGTGCAACTTCTCGCTTAAGAGGATCAATAAAACCTATCCTCAACTAGAGCAATAGTTTCATCATGACCAAAATGTCCAACGGGACCTCCAGTAGGTAATTCCCAAATGAGGAAATCTCAAAGGAAAGTACGTGGAATGCACAATTTAGTCCTTTTAAAAAGATAACCATCTTTAGTAAAGAAAATGTGATCACGAGATGGACTATCTAAGAGATTAGTAAAAATGATTCCAAAATCAGGACGACTAGAGTAGTCATCCTTCAGTTGATCAAAGCCAACTATAGTATTCTCCATAGAATGAAGAATAGTAGTTAGACAATTGAGAGCATTAACAGCTTTGTTCTCAAGGCCAGAACAATGAAGTATAAAGGTGTATTCTTGAAGGAATTCAACCCATTTGCATGGCAGGAGCTCAAATTTTGCTGAGAATTGATATAGCGAAGATCTTCATGGTATGAGTAAAGAATAAATTCTTTAGGCAATAAATAATATCGCCAATGCTGAAGGGATTGGATAATGGCATAGAATTTCTTATCATAAGTAGAGTACCTTTGTCGAGCGTCATCTAGTTTTTCACTAAAATAGGTTATAGGATGGCCTTCTTGATTCAAGACACTACATATATCCAGCCCAGACACATGACAAGAAACTTTAAAAACTTTGGAAAGATCAGAGCGATGCAATACATGAGCCTCAATTAATTTTTGCTTAATGAGTTAAAAGGCTGTTTGAGTAGAAGGGATCCATTGAAAATCACCTTGTTTCATACACTTAGTGATAGGAATAGTGATACAACTAAAATCTCAAATGAATCTCCAATAAAAGAAAGTTAACCCATGAAAGCTTTGAGCTTCAGTTAATGTTTTCGGCTGAGGCCAATCACGAATAACTGAGATATTAGATGGATCAGTGGAAATACTCTAAGTAGAAATAATAAAACCTAAGAAGAGGACTTGAGATTGCAAGAAAGAACACTTCTTGAGGTTCATACATAGCTTTTCAATTTGCAAAGCAATGAACATCTCGTAGAGATTATATAAGTTTTCTTCCTTGGAATGGTTATAAATCAAGATAAGAAACTTACCTATGAAAGTTCGAAGATCATGGGTTATAACTCTTATGAATATACTAGGTATCTTAGACATTCGAAATGGCATGACTAACAATTCGTACGAACAATCTTGAGTCTTGAAAACAGTTTTCCACTCATCATCGGCCGAATTCAGATCTAGTGGTACCCGCCATGGAGATCAATCTTAGAGAACCATTTGGACCCTGCCAACTCATCTAGCATGTCATCTAGATGAGGGATAGGAAAGCGGTACTTGATGGTGACCTTGTTAATGGCACGAGTATCTACACACATACACCAAGAATAGTCTTTCTTGGGTGTTAGTAGAATAGGTACTGCACAAGGGCTAAGACTATAGCGAATAAAGCCTTTTATCAATAACCCTTGAATTTGCCTATTCAATCGGCTTTTTCACTAGGACTCATTCAATAATGAGGTTGATTAGCCAGTTGCGACCCAAGAATAAGATCAATGGCATGTTGAATATCCCATAGAGGAGACAACTCATCTGCTGGATCATTAGGAGCAATGTCATTGAACTCAGTTAATAGGGTTTGGATTTCATAAGGGAAGGGAATAGGTGTTTTAGGAGGGGAAAGAGAGATAGCTTTAGCTACAAGTGCAAAGACAAGTCTCATAGAACTACTCTCACGCTCAAAAGCTTTAGAAGAGACAATTTGAATGTGGTGATCGGGTTTGGAGTTAGGTTTTGAAGAAGTGGAAAGTTTGGGTTTTTGTTTAGGATTGAAGATTTTGGAAGGGTTGATTGGTCTTGCAAGATTGAGGATGATTGGTTTGCCTTGGTGTATAAACTTATAGATAATGCCACGCTGATAGTTCGCAATATCATGATCATGCAACTAAGGACGACCCAAGAGAATATGTGCAACATCCATGGGTAAGACATCACAATAAATATTTTCACTAAAGTGTGGTCCCAGTTTGAGAAGAACAAGATGTTGTTTGGTGATAGATAAGGTAGTTTGTTTAACCCAGGCCACTTTGAAAGGCTGGGTGAGGTAATCCAAACTTGCTAGTAGCCATCTTAGACACTACATTCATTGTACTATTCCCATCAATGACAAGTTTGCAAGAACGATTGTTGCAAGGAATCCAAGTTTAGAAAATTGAGGTTCTCTTCCAAGAATCAGAATCAACAGGAGTGGAAAAGATACACCTCATAGCGGAGATGACACCTTCATCCTCATAGTCCTCAACTCAGTCAAGTCCATCCTCAGAAAGTCCTCAGAAGGATCAATGGGATCTACATTATACACTCATCATCTTGTGCAGGCAAAGAGGGTTCTTGTTCAAGTACAAGATTCCAAAGAGAACATTGGGAAGTTATGTGACCCTTATTGTGATAGTGATGGCAAAAAATCTCAGATAGAGGACTGTTGGAGTCAGAGAAAATTGGTGGTCTATGAGCGAGGAGAGCCGAGTGGAGCTTGAAGTGGACCTATTTGAGGATCGAGTTGGAAAAGACCCATGGATAGGCCAATTTTGGAAAGACCTATTGGTAGGTCAACTTTGACGAGACCCATTTAGAGGTGGAGTTGGGAAAGAGATTGGCCTATTAGAAGTGGGGGGTTGGGAGGGCTATCAAAAGGGTTGAGTTGCTCATTGAGCATAAGTAGACTAAAAGTATCACTCATACTCAAGAGCCTGATGAAAAGCCTCATTTAAAGTTTCTGGACTATGTAAAAGAATTTCATGCTTAAGCTCAGGTCTTAGTCTATTAAAAAAATCGAGTAACAGTGACATGGGAAGACTCATGAAGCTCAGCTCGGTACATATGCACTACAACAGAATAGACAAAAAAAGGAAATACACGTCGGTTTGTTCAAAAAGTGACTCGTAAAGGAAAAACGATGGCCTTTTTGAAACTTTCAGCTTAACAGTAGGTGTTGGTTTCTATTTGGAACCGACGCCCATTGTTTGAAATTCAAATTTCAAAATTAAAAAAATATATAAAAAAATAAATTTGCACAATCAGCATCGGTTCCTCCATAGGAACCAACGCCTGTTGTTTGAAATTCAAAATTTTCAAATTTTGAATTTCAAACAATAGGCATCGGTTCCTCCATAGGCATCAGTTCCTCCATAGGAACCGATGCCTATATTGCTAATTTAATTTTTACATATTCATTTTTGTTAATTAGTGCACAGAAACTTTTGGGAATGGGGCTGGTTCCTCTATAGGAGCCGATGCTTATAGTGGTGCTTTTTTCTATAAAATCCCCTCTTTTACAAAACGCATTATTGATTCCTCCAAAACCAGAGAAAAAATATATGGCTGGTTCTTCATCTCTGAAAACCCTCAACTCTCTTCATGTTTTCTCCAAGGAAACTACTACTTCTTCCTTCTCCTTTAGCTCTATGAAAATGAAAGCCCTACTAGAAACTTTAATTCTACTTGACTGGTGAGGAGAAGGGCGCTTGTAGTGTGGAGAATCCTAGCAACAAAATCAACTGGTGGCTAAGTTGTTCATCTAGAAGTACCATGAGAAGTTCAAGTTGGAGAAACAAGCTAGAAGTGTGTGATTTATTGTGAAAGGTTTTGTAATTAGATTTAAGTCTAGCTTCCTTTGAGAATGAATCAAAAACAAAAAGTTTTAGAAGTGTCTCATTTAGATGCCAAATATATTTTCTTTAGAGCCATTATTTTATGTTTTTTAAGTTGAAGCTTTTTGAACTTTTCTGTTTTTTTTATGGATCCTATTTATTACACGGATAAAATTATTAGGACACCTCATTCAGAAGAATAGGTATGTTTATTATTCTTGCTGAGATTCTATGCCCCAAAAAAAAAAAAAGAAAAAAAAAGAGAATAAGTGTCGATTGTTACCATACAACCAACACCTAAAGTTAAGAATAGGCGACAGTTGCACAGTTACAACTGAGGCCTATTTTTTATTTGATTTAATTTTTTTAAGTAGATTTTAGGCGTCAGCCAACAACCGATACATATACCTTAAGAATGAGCGTCTCCTGTATAGGCATCTACGTCACAACCAACGCGTATTTATCATTATCGCTGACGCCTATTATGTTTTTTTTTATAGTAGTGATGGTTAGTGAAACGAGTCATGTAATCACTAACGGAGCTAGCATTTTGTTTGAGGTTGAGGAGACGGTCTAAGAGTTGAGTTATGAAAGTATGGAACGTATTCATTTTAACCCAAGTGGTGATAGGAATTCCTATTTGTTCATGATGGCGAGCAATAGATTGCCAATACCTTTTTTCAGATTTGACAAGCTTCATATTCGCAAGGCAAATATGTTGCTCATCAGTCAAGTTGTACCACCTAAAGAAATCATCCATTAAGTCTCGCCACTCAAGGAAAATTTCAGGGTCTAAAGTCCCATAAGACTCAGGAGCATCAACCTTAACGTTTCCAAAAACATCAGGTTGTTGAGGAGTATGGAGTGGTACTAGAGGATGGTGGAATTGTGGAACATGATCATTTTGTCTGGGAACCTGATTTGAAGGAGTAGGAAGTGTAGTTGTTGGAACACTGGCAATTGTAGGAGACTCAGATTGGTCCTCCATTGGACGTTTTCCAAAAGCTATGGTAGGTTGTCTAACGCTATCTCGTATAGATTGAACACTGGTATTTTATTTTTGTCACATATGTCTTAACGGTATCTAAATCTAGACTAAGGTCCGCAACTACCCCTTCTACTCTTCCGATCTTATCGTTTCAACTTCTTTTGCTGTAACCATTTTTTTAAAGTGAATTAAGTGAAAAAGTAGAAATAAAAATGCTTGGAAATAATACTACTACTAAAACCTAATAAGCATGTAAATACAAGTTCAATGATCAATAAAGCATATAAGTAAGCTAACCTTGGCCTGTTTGAACCCCAGAGTGCAATGCTTCTCTTCAATTGGCCAGACAACCAAGCAAAGATCCTTTGTTCACAAGGCAGAAAGTCAGAACAAAAATTGCAGCAATCCAAGTAGAACACAAACTAGTAGCAAAACATAAGTAGTAAACTTCAACAATCCACAAGGCGGAATCAGAATTTTAGCAATCCACAAGGCAGAAATAGTAATGGCAGAATTTTAGAACTTCAGAACCAGAATTCTAGATGGTGGTACAGCAGTGGTAGTTAGGGTGGCGGTGAGTTTGCAGTGGTGGATGGGCAGTGTTGCAGAGACACAGTAGAATAGTGGCAGCAGATTCAGTGGGCAGTAGTAGTGGCAGAATCGTGAAGCAGCAGCAACGGCAGTTGGGTGGTGTGAACTCCAAAGAAGAATTCAGTGCAGTAAGCATGGTGCGGGAGTGTCTCAGTGTGGCGGCAGTGTCTAGAGGATGGCCATCGACTTTGGCAGTGATAGGAAGCAAACTGTCAAGGAGTAGAGACGCTGGCAAAGAGGATGATGTTTGTGGGCTGGGTATTGGGCTGGTGTTTGTGGGGGCTGTTTTTTTTTTTGGGCTGGTATTATGTGGGCTTGGTGTAGTGGGCCTGGAGTTTCCCTTGGATTTGAGTAGGGTTTGGCTCGCATGTTCCTGTCTCACGATGTTTTTTTTCGAAGCTGAAATTTTTCTACTAAAGAGATAAGGGATTTCTATGTCTTTGAAGAGCAATAGGAGTGTATATATATATATGTATATATTAAACTAACAAAAGGGAGAAATGAACCAAACTAAGGAAAGAGGAAATAGTTAATTGTATGATGTCTATATGTGCGTTTGGGTTTGATAGGAGTGGAAAAGGTAATTACTGTAGGAGTATTTAGGGTCTAATTGGAGATTGGGTTTAGGGAAAAGCGTATTAATTACTCGACAAATGTCTTAACACCAAATAGGCCAAAGAAGACGATGTGGCTCTGATACCAAAATTGATGCTGAAAAAAGGAAGCGAGCTTACAAGCTCTAACAGCCCATGGGTTGTTAAAAATAAGAACTCACAAGTTCTTAAGAAAATTTAAGACGATTCTTAAAATAAGTTTTTTTTTTTATAAATAATTGGTTGTTCTCTACAATGAAAGAAACGAACTATATATAGAGCCGAAACAACCTTAACCCTAACTTGATAACCAAGTCAAGAAAATAAATAAATAAATAAATACTAATCTAAACAAAGAAAGAATTATAAATACGCCTAGAATATATTTTCCCTTTCCATCATTTCCCTTTCCATCTTGCATCAATTGGTTTAGGGGTTGGATATAAGAAATCATACCATTGTTTTAATGAACGTACAAAAGAAAACCTGGGTAAAGGATTTGAATTTGCTTTGAATTCTAAATTCTTAACCCTAATTCAATGAATTCTAAATTCTTCTCGAATAAAATTTTCATTTCCACATTTTTCCTTTCCATCTTGTATCATCGTGTCTTCCAATTTTTTCTTTTTATCATTAATCCCAAAATGGACTTTCCAAAAATGTAAAAAAAAACTTAAGCAAATGTGTTATTGTATGTTCCAGTTGCATGTCATTGATATATAAAATAAAGAATGAATTAGGATAATCTCAAAATGTGGTACTATATTATTGCTTTGTAGGATAATTCTACTATTAGCTTGGCTATCAAGATGATGTATGTGACCCTCTATTTTTCTTACAGGAGAAAGGCAATAAGGAAGAGAGAAGAGGTTGAAGCAAAGCTAGGACTTTAAGAACAAATAACGGATTTGGGGTACTATATATACAATAAAGAATGAATTAGGATAATCTCAAAATGTGGTACGATATTATTGCTTTGTAGGATAATTCTACTATTAGCTTGGCTATCAAGATGATGTATGTGATCCTCTATTTTTCTCACAGGAGAAAGGCAATAAGGAAGAGAGAAGAGGTTGAAGCAAAGCTAGGACTTCAAGAACAAATAACGGATTTGGGGACAGAATAAAGTGCTAACAACAGATCTCTCTCTCTTTTTTTTTTTAATGAAATTTCTGGTACCTTTTATAAAGTGATTTTGGGCATATTCAATGGGATGTAAATATAATCAATGATAAGAAGAATGATGAAAGAAAAGAAAATGACTTCAAGGATGTTGTGGAGAAGAGTGCTTTCCCTAAAAGTTGTGCTTTAAGTACCTCTCCTATGATGAACAAGGTTTGTTTGACATCTTATCTAGAAAGTGGTTCTCTATTGAAAGAAGTCATGCCATTTTCATAAGGTTTTTAGTTGTTGCAAAAATAAATAAGAGAGGAATAACTGGAATTAGAAGTGGTGCAATTTTTTTCAAGTATTGATCATATGGCATACGACACTCATGAAATCTTGCATAGTACTTCTGGTTTGGAATTGATTTATGTTGACAGTTTATATACATATTCTGTTTAGTTGCTAAGCTGATAATTAGTGATTATGCTACTGTGGTTAGTTAAAGTTTATAGAGATTCATTACCGTATTCTTACTTCACATTGCGTGTTTTTGTACTTCGATTTACATTTGTGATTTCACTAAGAATTTGACGGATTTTTGTTTGAAAATTGAGTTAGTGCCTGTTTTTTTTTCTCTTTTTTTTTTCAACCGCCAATAGAGATGTCCTGAACTTGACTGCTTATCTATATTCATTGTTTAATAGGTAAAAGGGAAAGAAAATGACAGAGTCGAAGAAAGGGAGAGTTCGTTATAATAAAAGCAGGCGATTTCATAGAAATGAATTTCTCATGAACTCCATTTTCTTCCTTTTCTCGTACTCCTACGTTTGTGGATGAGGATCGGGATTGGTCACAATGGAAAAATATATTGCTTGCTTGATTGAAGAGAGTTTGGAGTTGATGCTAACTCTCACAGAATTCTTATCTATGAAATGTAATATGTTTCATTGCTATTGCATTGAATAGATTACTCAATAGTGAGCTTTGACTTTACTATTTGCACGTTTAACCATTAAAGAGAGTATTTTTATGGTTTGTGTATATTTCATTGAATTGTTGTTCATATATTATTTCTTGAGGAAGAAAATATGGTGATGAGAACATGGCCCTTTAAGATGATTTGCTCAGGATCCATATAATTCAATTTCTTAACAGGATCCTGAGAGAATGGTATTTATATAGAAACAAATTCTTACACCTTCCAACAATTTCAATGTGTTTCTTACTGGAAAAGCAACAATCCATACTGATAGTATAGAAAGTTTTGGATTGTTATCTATCAGATTTATAATGTAACGCTACATAAAGAAGGCTCTATAGAGGGTTGCTATATTAGGACTTTCGTATTTTCCTAATTTTTTGCTCCAGCTTTCTTATTCTTTTTGTATCTTTACTAATTTCATGTTAAAATAATACAATTTAAATGTATATTTATAGAATTTTTATGTGAATTTAGAATTTTTATGTAAATTTGATGATAATTAACTATTCAAATTTTTATTGATTAATATTGAGTTTTTTTGGAATCACTTCTCGTGCAATGCAAGGGTGAAAGACTAGTTAAGCTGAATAAGATTCAAGGGCTGGTCGAGAATAAACCACTAAATTACTCAAAGGTCAAGTCTGACAACTAGTGAGTCATGTTCAGAAGGCAAAATGAATAAAGTCCTAAAATTAAGGAAGTCTTGGAATTAGTATATAATGATGAATGTGGTTCTATGAACACAATCATACTAAAAACCACAAGTATTTGTGATTTTTACGGATGAGTACTCATGATATGGTTATGCCTACCTGATGATTTGAAAGTTTGAAATGTTTATTAACTTCAAAGAGTTTCAAATCAAGGTCAAGAAACATTTGATTTAAAAGTATAAAAACACCTCAATCTAGTCGAGGTGGTGAATATTAGTTTAGCGAGTTCTTGAAGAACCCTGTAGTGAATATTTGTTTACGAGTTCTTTAAGAACCTTTTAGAACTTGGGATCGTATCCCATCTAGCACATCTCGGGTCTTTTGGCAAAATGAGAATTAGGCAGAAGAAAATAGAACCTTGTTGCACATGATATGATCCCTGATGAGTTTCTCTTTACTAACAGCTTTCCCTAAAGAAACACGAGGCAATTATTTCTATGGTTTTCAGGAACAAATGCAACCAAATCTAAGATTGCGTTGAAAGAGGAAATATTATCATAAGTCATTTAGCCCAAAAATATAATTTGAGGTTCATGAAGAAGAACATCCTATTAATTGCATCCATAGGGTGCCGGATTTGAGTGAGAGGAAAAAGGATTTGCCTCAATATGAAAATAGGGTGAATAGAGAGAATGACAATTAGGTGGCAGAAACTAGAGTAAAAAAAAGGTAGACCAATCATGACATCCAAGAACTTCCACCATTTCGATGTGGTTAGAGGATAATTAGAAAACCCACCAGAGATTTGCCAGTAGAAGAATTCTATACAGCATCACAGAGCAAGAAGATACCTGACCTCATTCTATAAAGTGATAGGAAAGTGGATGTGTAGTCTTTGAAGATAGCAATGAATTCTAAAATGGAATCTATGTATTCCAACCAAGTCTGGGAGCTTGTAGATGTGCTCAAAGGGATAAAACCCATAGGGCGGAAGATGGTGTACAAGTGAAAATGAGGATTAGATGAGAAGCTTGAAACCTTAGGAGCTAGATTAGTAACAAAGAGCTTTACCCTGAGAGGAAACATCGTTTTATGATGAGACCTTTCTCTAGTTGCTATTCTTACGGGTTCTCCTATCCATTACGGCTTATTTCGACCATGAAATTTGGTAACCCGATATCAAGACCACATTTTTTAATTAGGTGGCTGGAATATATCTATACACAATATGGAACTCCAAGAAGGGTTCTTACTCTTCATCATAGATTTCTCCTTTTAAAGGGAAATAAAATCCTAAAACCCCCTAACAAGATTGAGTGTAAGGGCAGAAATCAATTAGAAAATCTCCTTCTAACATGTTGCATTTCTTTGGTTTGGAAGCTCCAGAATGTTGTCTGTGAATTTCTAACAAAGGAAAGCCCCTTACTATTCCATTTGATTGATTAAAGTTCTGTGCTGCTAACCACTCCTTGAGGCCAAAGACGGGGTCAAACTATCATTCCAGGATTTGCAATCTGATACATTTCCATTATCTTACCTAGCCAAATCCTCCACCTCACGTGCCAAAGTAAAAGGGTTGTTCTTCCTTCTCCGCTCTCTTTTTTTCTAATTATGCTGCGGTGGGTTACCAAAGAAGAGGGTTCCAAACCTTTGCCTTGCTTAATCTTCATTTTCTAATTGGAAGTAGCAAGCCAATCCCCTATTGGTATGGAGGCTAGAAAGAAGGTTGCTCATCCAGCCCAACAGATCCATTATTTATGAGGCAGTGCAATGCAACTAACGCCCTATCTATCGTAAGGGGCCATTTCTTACTTGTTAGCGCTTTAGTTTGACTGTAGCTAGGGCACCCCTTTTCTTTCTCAAAGTTAACTTTCTCCCTTGTTAGTCAAGCTTTGAAGCCCCAACTTATGGGAGAAAAAACGCATGTTTGGAACCAAGGTTGATGTCACTTGGTTGTACCCTTCTCGATATTGTTGACTCAGATTTTGTGCTTGAGTTGGATTTCCTAGAGTAGAAAACCGTCCATTAAGTCAAGAAATTCACTATATGAAATTTTGCCGCCCCCTATCTTATGACATGCTTCTTCTTTCTCCGAATTAGTTCTTAGTGTCAATCAATCAAGATTCACGCAAAAGAGAGAAAAGCCTATACTTTAGGTTACGCAGGTCTCATCATTCACTTCCCGTCCATTTATTGGCGAGTACGCATCCAATCAGCGTGTGGCGAATGAAAACATCATTCATCCTAGATTCTCTTCCTCAATCAAAATGTCTATCAATTGATCCCAATTAATTTGGTCAAAGTCTCCATGGCTTCTTCACACCCCTCTGCTAAGAGATGTACCATGTTGATCGGGATCGGCAAAGACCTTCTTGTATATGTCCTTATGTCAGGTTAGTTATTCAAAAGACTGCCATTTTACCCTTTGCATCTTTATCTTTTCAAAAGCCCATTCTTCTAGATCTGCATTAGTCCTATTTCAGGTGCAAGGCCTTTTCAATAAAGAGCTCTTTCTTTTCTTTCTCTCCCATTTCTCATTTCGTTGGTTGAAAGAGAATAAGCGATATCCATTGAGTGAAGGGAAGGTTTGTTGTAGTGATTCGGGCAGTTAGTGGCCTCTTTGAGAGTTGTTGGTCGTTGCCACTACATGAGTGATATCTCATACTTCTTTTTCCTCTGACACTAGTCCTCGTCATTGCATTGCAGTCTGTTTCCCGGCTTCTCTTACTTGCACTTTTGATTGGTTACATCCATCCCCAACCATAATGAATGGACTATGAAGGGGTCAATCATGCGGTTTGGGTTTTAGGTAGGTTCCTGGTCATCTAACCCATCACAGTCCATTAGTAGTAGTGCTGTAAACTTAGAGGGCGCCAGTGTCTTCTTAAGAGGTGTCTTCAACAACCTGGCAGTTACTCAGTCTATGCTTTTGGGGGTAGGGGTGCTTGGTCGCTGGGGTTCCTTTTCCTCAACCAATTTGGTTGTGTAAGCCTTGGTCTAACATTTTGTTATGAACTGGCTGGACAAAGATGGATTGAAGGTTATATAGACTAGAGTGAAAGCGGCACAAGACCTTCGATCAACCATCAGGCGTATTCCACTTTTACTGGCTGAATTCATTCTTGATACAATAATCAAATTAGCATACTAAACAAGATCTAAATGTCACTAAATATCAAATTAATTATAATCATGAATCTAAATATGAATTCTTAAAAAATTAGCAACCAACAACAATACCAAATATCACATCTACAAGAAATTTGAAGAAGAAATCTCGTGTCTCTTTTAGTGTCTCCCTAATTCTTTTGCACATTTGTAGTCCAACTCGACTGCCATTTGGGTCTAGTTTGGTTTACATGCACATGACTTGCCACTCAAGAATCAAACTAGACCAACCTAATTTCGATTTGGTTGTGCCATTTCAAACTTTTATGATCGTGAAATTTGATGGTATCAAATAGAATTAAATCGCACGCTATATACATCATGAGTGGGTAATCTCATGTATGCCATGATTTGCACTAGATCAAATATTTGTTATGCTGTTGGGATGATGAGTCAGTTTCAGTCAAATCCAGGATTAGAAAACTTGGTAGTTGTGAAGCATATAGTCATGTTGATGTACTTAGTGGTGGAGCTGACTCTAATGGGTTATATATAATGACTCAGATTTTCAGTAAGATGTGAATTCTAGAAAATTAGTATTAGGTGCAGTTTTCACTTATGTTGGCAGTGTTGTCAGTTGTAGGACTATCAACCAGCCATTATCACCGACTCAACAATAAAAGTTGAAAACATAGCAGTTTGTGAGACATTCGAAGAAGTCATTTAGCTTAAAAAATTCTTTATAGACTTAGAAATGGTAAACCCCATTTCGCTTTGTTGAGAAAAGAGTGGGATGGTGGCCAATGAAAAAAAAAAGAGAGAAAAAAGGATGAAGAAGCCATCAATGAGGAAAAATAGTTTCTTACAAAGAGCTTACCAACACTTTGACGGTCAACTAGATGCCATAGGAATGGAAGAAATGAATAGTATACTTTTTGGACAAGTGGAAGAATTGTTAGGATATGCGCCAAATAAAGTGGTGGGACTATGATTGAAGAGTAAAATGATCAATTATTTATTAAATGTGATGTTTATTTTTATAAGCAAATTGAAGATATTTGAGCAGTGATGAAGCGCCATCGGTTACTTTATGAGATAATATATGGATGTTTACTTACTTCAGGATAAATACATAAGATACTTGATTGCCACGACTAGTAGGAGTCGTGAGTAGTGGCATTGACATACTTCAAGACAAGTATAATGGACTGATCATTGAGTGAACTTAATTCCATAACATGACTTTGCTTGAGAGTTGAAGTTCCATATGACTATCATACGATTTGTCTAGATGTATCTTGGGTGGGTTTTGTCATGAAGTGATCCTTTGGTACTTAGATTTGCTATGGTGAGACTGAATTAATATTTGGCCAATATGCTCTACATTTTGCGGATTGGATAGTCTAGATCAGTTTGATTAGATCTAATTATTGAAAGCCATAATGTAAGTCTGATTGGATGCCTCTATTAACTTCAGAGAATGTCTTGGATTAGCTTACATAAGTTGGAAATTCAAGGATTAATAGTTAAGGAAGTATTAGGTTTCCTATTCTTCAAGTTGCAGGGGAACTGAAGTTCTCCTATATATGCATAAAGGGGGCGGATGGCCCATCTTAGCCCCAAAGAGAATTCTGGTTCTCTTCATAGTTCGGTCTCTGTGTTGGGTTTGTGAATTAATCCTACGTGTGCTCTTCCGATCTCTAGTGTTGGGTTTGTTACCAAAATAATATAAATTGATATACGAAAGAACTATAACATCCAAACACTACTTATGGTAATTTAATTATTCCTTATTTGAATTACATACTTGTATGAAAAGTCAGGATGGTAGCATAGTTGAAGACCATTGGCAGAAATTGCATGTAAGTTGAACTCGACTTCTTTCAACCTTTTTTTTTATCGACTTTGTTAGCTATAAATACGTGGTTTTTCCTCTTCTTTTGGTACACGAGTGACGTGTCTTTGAGAGAAAAATTAGCTAGCTTAGCATCTAGTGATTTTTTCTTGTAACTCTTTGAGGGTTGTTCAAAGAGTAGAAAATTAGATACTGTAAAGTTTGGGGTATTTTTTTTGTAATAATTGGGGGTTGTGGGTTGGTGAGTGAAATTTTATATGTTGTAGCGACTTTAATCATATAGTGAAAAACTTTGCCAGTCCATAAATTTGTCTTTATTCTTTTATTTTTCTTGTCTTAACTAAATTCCTTAAATCACGATCCTATAGGTATAACAGGGGAATTTGCCTTAATTCCCAATAGTGGTATCAGAGCATCAGGTTTTGTTCGAGATAGAGCACAGGAAAGATATGGCAAAATACAAAGTGGAGAAATTTGATGGTAGAATCAATTTTGGCTTGTAGCAAATACAAGTCAGGGATGTTTTGATTCAATTTGTACTACACAAGGCTTTGAATGGGAAGCCAAACCTGAGTTCCAACAAAGGAAAGTCATTTGTTATCAGAGATGACGACGGAGCTGTCAAATCCGATGGTAGAGCTGTCAAACCCGATATGAGTGATGAAGATTGTGAAGAGTTGGATTTGAAAGCGACAAGTATAATACGTCTTCATCTGGCCAAAAAATGTCCTTGCAAACATGAATAGAATATCTTCAACGAAGGAACTTTGTGAGAAACTTGAAGAATTATATCTGACAAAAAACCTCTCAAATCGGTTGTATCTGAAAGAACAGTTTCATTCTTTGTGAATGGATGAAGGTGAAAATTTCAGATCATCTCACAGTTCTAAATAGTATCATTCATGAACTGGAGTCCACTGGAGTTAAAGTTGAAGATGAGGATAAGGCATTAAGGCTCATCTGGTCTCTTCTGGCGTCTTATAAGTACATCAAACCTATTTTGATGTATGGAAAAGACGTGGTGAATTTTGCAGAAGTCAAGAGTAAATTAATCTATGAAGAAAGGAGGTTAAGTGGTGGAAGTAATATTTCATCCGAAAACTCGTTGAATCTGCTAGGATACTCAAAGAGGAAAAACTCCGGGAAAAGGGAAGTACTTTGCTGGAATTGTGGAGCAGCCGGTCATGTCAGAAGAGATTGTCCAAGAGATAGAGTAGGTTCGACTACTGGCTCGAAGAATTCAGGCAACTCAACTCTTTTTGTGGAGAGTGATGTGCTATGAAGTAAGTAGGTACATCTTTATGGCATGTTGCTAGGTGCCATGGTAAAGGATGTGCGTTATTTTTAGCGGTTGTATTTACACATGAGCATTGGTTGGTAGTGATACAGGGTGTGTGCTTGTAATAATATCGATAGCTGTTGATCTATCTGGAAAGCCAACAAAAGAGTTGTATCACAAATATCAGTAAGTTTATTTCGACATTGAGCAGATGAAATGCTTGGAATTTGTTATTAATTCTAAATGGTTATACTCTTGTGGCAAAGTATGGGACTATTAGAGTGCACTTGTTTCCTCAAGTATTACACTCAAGCATTGAAGAAAAGACGAAGAATTTGGTTTATTTTGGTAAGGAGGAGATTGTTAGTTTTGTGTTGCCAAAATAATACAAATTGATATATGAAAGAACGGTGGCATCCAAAGACTACTTATGGTAATGTAATTATTCCTTATTTGAATTACATACTTGGAAGAAAAGTCAAGATGGCAGCATAGTTGAAGACGGTTGGTGGAAATTGCATGCAAGTTGAACTCGGCTACTTTCAACCTTTTTTTTTACCAACTTTGTTAGCTATAAATATGTGGTTTTTCCTCTTCTTTTGGTACATGAGTGACGTGAGTCTTTGAGAGAAAAATTGGCGAACTTAGCACCTTGTGAGTTTTTCTTGTAACTCTTTAAGGATTGTTCAAAGAGTGGAAAATTAGATGCTATAAAGCTTGGGGTATTTTTCTTGTAATACTTGGGGGTTGTAGGTTGGTGAGTGAAATTCTATATAGTTGTAGTGACTTTAATTATATAGTAAAAAGCTTTGATAGTCCATAAATTTGTCTTTGTTCTTTTATTTTTCTCGTCTCAATTAAATTCCTTAAACAACAATCCTATGGGCGTAATCGGGGAATTGCCTTAATTCCCAACAACTAGTGTGATCTTAACTTTGGAGAATACAAGAGAGGATTCAAGGGTGAGAAGCTAAGGCGAGATTCATGATTATTGATCGTTGAAATAATCACACATTAAAGATATTTCCACTACACACTTCTTTAGGTGATTTTTCGTTATTAATCATATATCCAATTTAGCACTCAGATTGATCGTGTTTTCTTAAAAATAATTTTTGAAGCTATTCTATGAATTTGTTTCCAACAGTTTCTACCACATTGAACCTTTTTCATGGGACCTCCAATTACAAAGGTTGGATTACTACTAGAGATGACTCCCTTCGAGCTTACCTATCCTACTCGATTAATTTTGTCCTTCTTAGACATTTTCTTCGGTACCAAAATTTTGTAATCTTATATACACCTATTTTATGAAGATATAATAAGTCGAGAGGTTTATGATACCATTGTATCTTAATATCATATCAGAATGTCATACTTGTATTTTCTCGAATCGCCTATAGTCTTTACACTCATTAGGAACCATATTTGTTTTCCAAAGTAACATTGATGGTCAGCAATATTTATACCTACTATGAATAATTTTTTTGGACTTAATTTTAATGGTCAATGGTCTATACACCCACTAAGAACTATTTTTATTTTCTATTTTTCCTAAAATAAGTTAATGGTCAATGATCTTTCACCAGTGAGGCGTAGCCCATTTAGTTAGGGGCTAGGCTGAGGTACTAGGACCTAGAGATCTCAAGTTTGATTCTCCTTTATGGGGTATTTTCTACATTTTATTATAGTGTGTATTCCTATTTTATGTAGGTTTGTATTGTTAATTTTCTTGGCGTTGTGTTTCAGTATGATCGATATCCATGCGCATTTGTAATGCTATGATACATATTTCTAATTGTACTTTTTAAAAAAAAAAGGTCAATGATCTTTCAACCCATTAAGAATCATTATTTCAAGTTGGTAATAATGGATCAATAATCTGTATACCCACTAGGAATAAGAGTAATCAGTTGTCTTTTCGCATACTATGAGTCATTCAATTGTCAAATTGAAATGAAATTTTTGGCCAATAGCCTATAGATATACTAGGAGCCATTTAATTTCCAGAAGTATTGATATTCAGTAGTCCTTGTGCCTACTGGGAGCCATTTATCTTCTTTTTTGTGGGATTATAGTTTATAGTTTGCAACCCTCCAAAGAGAACTATTATGTTCTTATCAACCCCAAATTTCCAAGATATCAATAAATTCTTGCGCATTCGCTTCGTATATTAGGGTTACAACAATATATCATATATAGTGTATATACTCATGTCAAAAATTAACCCACTCTTCAAGAGCTTCTATAGTAGAATATTTCATAATGAAGTTATGATTAGGATATATTACAATATAGAATATTTGTTATTGCCATCTTCCATAAAATATGTAAAAGTTACACTTTCTTTTGATTTACTACAAAATTTTGTAGAGCCCATACTAAACTTTCTTTCATAATTAACAAATAATTAATTTACAAGATACCACATCATAATTTACGATAATTCCTATTTCATAGTTAAGCAAATTACAAATGAATTAGTGAAGACAATAAAGTGCTTATGACGCTTCATTGCATTGACATTTTAAGCATTTACAATATATTGTACAAAGAGGGTAAATGAATTTATTGGTACACATTATTATTTTACAATAGTAGACATAGAATTACGGACACTTGCTATTAAGATATTGAAATATAGAAATTTGAGAGCCACTAATCCTTGTACCATTTTAAACATTCTAATAATCTTCTATACGTTTATGTTGTTTAAAGACCAAACTTAAAATGAAGTTTTAATTTTACATTTTTACCAATTGACATGAAAGACATGGAATATAAGCACCAACATATATCAAAATGAGAGAAATTGGAGCATTTAGTCCCTAAACGTTGAACCTTTTTGCATTAACGTCCCATAGGTGGAAGTTTTGATGCCCAAGTCCCTAAATGTTATACCTTTTAGCACACTTAGTCCTTTTTTATGGAAATCTTCCATTACTACTGTAAAGTTAGCGTCCCCTACCCAAACACGCAATACAATAGAAGACAACATTATCCAAATATAAAAAGCACTATAAGTGTAAGTCTTTCTATCCTTTTGAATTTCATAACGAAGTTTCTGGATTCTCTAATCAATTGGTATTACAAGCTACCTTTCTTTCTATAGATTTCTCTTCAAATTGCAATCCATGGCTATCAATTGTTGGTTCCACTAAACTTGTCATTCGTTAAATATTACATTGTAACTTAATAATTCTTAAATTAAGAACTGATGAATAGGACGTGTGCTCTTCCGATCTCTTCATAACTCAGTGTGTCCAATTAATGGGGTGAAGGACTCATTGCGAACTATGTACGAGCCATGGCAATAAGAACTACACCACTAACTTGTTTTGGTTTAAGTTCGCATTAATCGATTAGTTTCCTAATTGAGTTTTGTACGCTAGAAGGAGCATTTGAATTCACAGCTCGTCTTGGTCACATTTAAAGTTAGAATGCTGGTACTTATAATAGCCTATCTTAACCAAATGAATGAGTGAATGACAAGACTCAAAAAGTACATTAATTATGATATGACCAAGGAATTTCTATTATTACAAGGAAAATGGAAGAAATCACATCATCAAGAATATTCTTACCTGAAAGCGAGCTTCGAAAAGAAATTTCCTAATATTATTAACATTTGTTTGTGCACTTCAAATGATTCTCGTAGAGTGTAAGAAAACAACTTTAGAGTCGATAATTTGGTGATTGAATGCCGTCATGATACATTGATGCAAATTGAATATATATTTGTGCTTCTTGTCAAGGCTTCATTTCTTCAGTTTTAATCTCACCATACAGGAAGTGACATACTGATTCAAATTTACTCTCAGCATTGCATGAATATTGAAAAGTGATTTGGGTAGAAAAGTGAATGTTTGTCACCAGAGAGGACGAGCGGGGCCAAACATATAACTCAGTGGGTATGGATTTTAAAACAAATAATTTAGAGAACGACTCACAAAACAAATAAACTAGTCGCTTTATTGATGTCATAAAATTTATCAATAATGGTCTTGAAAAATAACTGCCAATAGTCACAATTTACAAACCATATTCATGCTTCAAAAGTAGTGCTACTGAAATTACTTCTTTTGATAGTGTTACTACAAAAAATCTTGTTAATTGGCATTTCTAATTTTTATCGAAGTATAAAAAATATGTAACAATCATTGCATGATGTAATTTATTTGCGATATTATTTCTTGCATGCAAATTAACATGTCTTGGGAGAAAAGAAATTAATTTTTGTGTGGTTTATTTCTTTGATACCAACAATGTCGAACGCATGCATATATTCACTTTCCTATTTTGTCTTGTATTCTAATTGTCTTATGTAACTGGGGTTAGAATTATTTGCATTCTAGATTTCTTTTACAAAGGAAGTTTGTACTCTTATATACTAATATTTTCCTACTCTCTCTTGTATGAGGAATACCATATGTATATTAGGTATCTTTGTTTTCTTGATTTGTACAAGAAATCAAAGCCTACATTATATATATGGAACATTCTCTTATAGAGGGGTCCAAACCAAGAATCGAGCCAAGATTTCTTGAAGAATCTAAAAGCTTGACAACAAAAGAAAAAACACAACCAACACATAAGAATTCACTACTCTTGCATAATTCTTCCACACTTCCAAAGGTGGATTTAATTTTGGCATCTCCTCGGAGTACATTGGTAGGCGACCAACATTATGTAAGGGACTCTCTACGCAAGTTTGAAGTTCTTATGAGTACAAGCATCTGTTGATGAGTTTGGGAGATCTCTACGATCTTGATGTAGGTTTCAGGAGAAACGCGATAGAGAAGAAGAGAATGAGCAACGAGCTAGGGTTGTCTTCATAACACAACAAAGGGCGAAAAGAAAGGAGTTCTTTTATAAGTTTTCTTTTTGTGTGTTTAGTGTACATTGTAATATAACTTACTCTTTTTTCTCTATACTATACCTTCACAAGTTAGCGGATTGTTTGTCTCGTGGTACAAGTGCCCACGGTTTTTCTGTTCATGGGTTTTCACATCAACAATTCCAGTGTTATTTTAATTCTGCATATGTACTCAAGCTAGGCATTTCTATGTCACGTTCTATTAAATACCAGATAAGCTATTTAAATAACTAGACAAGATACATCTTGATTAAGGTCTAGATAACCACGTTTTCACATGTAGCAATAACATGAAGTTATTATATGGTACCAAAGGGCTTCTTTCATTTTTTTTCTCTTGTTTCTATTCCTTTGTGCATGATGATAATGACATAGAATAAAGAAGTTTGGATAAAATCAACTAAAATCAAATCAAACTTAGGAGTCCCTTTCTAAAATCCCCGAAGATTTTGTGACAGTACCTTCAAGCATGTGTGGTATATATGGATGCACGCAACTCGTATTAAAATACATGCGGCGTGCATCCATACAAGTTATATGTGGGGAGGTTCTTGAAAATTTTCCTCAAACATAATTGGAATTTAAATGCAATAATTCTATTTTTTGAACAATTACCAATTAAAGCAGTGTTATTCATTATTAATTAATATTATAGTCAAAAACTAAAAAATAAAAAAATATTTTCCTTTCATGTGACGACTGGCTACATAAGTATTTGCAATTTGAAAGGGACAAAATAAACTTTAAAAGCTTCTATTTTAGCTACCTTCTTTCTCCTACCACTTTCTCTTTCTCTAGACCTGCTCACCTCAGATTCAATGGTGGAAAAACATTTTGGGCATCACTACATAAAAGAGTAATTCCATGCAAAAAAATTTTCCTTGAAATCTAGTGGCTGCAGTCGCACCCACTGGTCCCCATGTAGATCCATCCTTGCCTCACTCCACACACACTCACACAGAGAGGGAGGGGGGAGAGAGGGGGGGAAGATAGTTGGTCAATTATATTTTTATTTTTCATTAGTTGTCGCTTATTTTGTCTCTAAAACTTACATTTCTTGTTTCATTTTTTAAGCATTTAGCATGCATAACTATTATACTTTTCGAAGTTGTAGCAATTTTTTCATTCACTTTTCGCCTTTTCACCAACCTCCTTGCAGGTGTGACAGTCTTAATTCCATATCGCTTGGGTAGAAAAAAGAGATTAGTTTTTAAGTTAAGAGACCCACTCCAACTGGCATGAGGCCTTTTGGGTGAAAGCCCAAGAGTAAAACCTTGTAAACTAGGCCCAAAACGGACAATATCATATCAAAGTGGAACAGGTCGTTACAGATCTTATCAAAGCATAGCCCAATTGAAAGTGTGGCTAACGAGGACATTGGGACCTCGTAGATGGAGTGATTGTGATAGCCTCAATCCCACAATACTTGAGTAGAGAAAAGAAGACTGGTTCTTAAGTTAAAAGACCCACTCCATCTGGCATAAGCCCTTTTGGGTAAAAGCCCAAGAATAAAACCGTGTGAGTTAGGCCCAAAGCGGACAATATCATGTCAAAGTAGAGCGGGTCATTACAGTGGGGTTGGAAGAATCTCAAAAAATCTAAGTTGGATAGAGATTTCACCTCCAACTGAAGATGACCAAGGTGCTAACAAGAACCTAGATATTATTTTTTTGCCATAAATGGCTATTCTAGACCTGCCCTTGTAAGATCTAATTTCTTTTCTTTTGGGGTTGATGTTTTGGTTGGCATTTGCAAATAGCCATTTAACTGTTATTCAATAAAATAAAATAGATAGAGCACATGATTGCAATTTGAAACTTTAAGTGTATTTGTACCACCGAAAGCTGTTTGAGCATCTGATATAGCTTTGCACAATAGCCCACACAGGTTGCATTTGTTTTCCATAAGTTACAATATTAACCACTCCATAAGTGGAACTCCTAGATTTTCTTTGTCCAACATTAACAACTAAAAGATAAATGATGTCAGTTTAGTTTTGCTACTAGCTAAGTGTTGTATTTGGAATGTGTTCTTTTAATATAATTTGTTCCATTCAATTCCGTCCATGCCTTTTATTAGTATAGTCATAAGTAAAGTTGTGAAGGACTACTGTAAATTGTTGGCTCATAATTTCTATTAGAACTTACTAGTTAATGCATGACAGTTATTTTAAAATGTGATTGAATTTGTTTGTCTAAATTTTTAGGGCAATAGATTTCATTCACAATTTAAATTCATGAAAGTTGCAACTATTTTTTTTGTCTTATCATGTGATTGCAGGGTGGAGTACATAATAAATGTCAATGAAAGATTTGAAGGAAAAGTATTAGTACCTCTGCTAATATTGAGAAGGTGTACAGTGTTTTGGATTGAGCACATAAAAGAAAGCCAAGGCGATCCTGTTAGGGAACATGTAAATTTTAGCGCAATTATATCATGGGCTATTGATTGGGATGGTGAAATCAATAAACAAAAATGAGTTATGGTTTGACTTGGGAAAGGAAAGGTTGCCTAGTTTTCTCTTTATGAGTTTACACTCGTGATAGTTTTCAATCTAGAGGACAAAACAACTCACCATAGTAGAATACAGAAAACTGGAAGATTGTGGGATAAGTACTTTGAAGGAAAAAATAAAGTGATAGCTTCTAAATTGTATGATGCATTTGCGATGCACAGATATAGATGACAAATACAACCTGGGTGAGTATATATATTTGAAATAGTGTTGAGGTCCAAACGCCATGTTACCGGAGATAGGCTAACTTTATATATAAGAGCATCTCCAATGTGTGGGGGAGATGTGAAGGCGAAAAGAAGAGAGATTGTGAGGAGATAATTATTTAAAATAAATGAGTGGGTGGAAAGGGGTGTAGGAAAAAACAAGCAGGAAAAGTGAGAAAGAGGATAGAGATAGATAGAAATTTAAAAATAATAATAAAATAGTAGTGGAGAAGGTGGACACTGGGGTATGGTTTTAGACCTTGAGGTTGACCTGGGAGAGAAAAGTGAGGATAAATTGGTGTAAATAAGAGAAAATTGATTAAAAGAAAAAAGAAAAATAAAAGAAAGTAGGAAACATCTGGGGTCCATTTTATTTTTTTGTGTGTATGACTTTCTTAAAAGACATCTCCCATTGGAGATGCTCTAATAGATGACATCAAATTGTTTAACAGCTATCCTTGGGCTTGGGAAGAAGGTCTTTCATGGAGACAAGAAAGCCTTTTTTAAGAAATTGGAGAGATGATGCACGACATTTCAAAGAAAAGAACAAGAATATGCATAAGTACCCCCTTAATGGTTTTTCTTTCATAATGCATGTAAATAAAAAATTCTTTTACTTTAATTCTATATGTAAATAAAAAATTTAGTTTCAAATTTATAAATACTCTAATTCTATATAGGTATGGGATTCAAATAGATTCCTAGATTGGGAAATAAATATGCTAAAAAGAATGGTGAAATTAGAATGCCAAGGATGATCAATTGGAATGCCCATGGGACACTTGGGCCAAAGGAAATTAAGGTGATGCTAGACGATCATTCCTCTAGTAAATATAACTACAATACTTCGATGTACTTAACTATGATATCCCAATCGGTACTATAATCATTTTTAAAATAGCAGCTCAAAGTCCACTGCACTTTCTTGGCTATTCATGAGAAGACTCAACAAGAGTATATAAGATTGTTTACCCCCTGCCTCAAAATTTAGACCCGACCTGGATGCTTATATTCACCATGATGGAGGTTATGGTGGTTTTGAAGGTGAAGTCTGTAACAACGATCTAGTTCCTGGCTATGATTCAGATCCACCACGAAGAGATATGCATGAGAATGATGTAAGTATTTTTGTGCTTCTATTTTACTATATTACACCTATTGAGCTCGAGTTTACTTGTAAGTGCATTTTATATTTAGGTGCATTCATTGGGAACATCTCGTAGATGTCATGCTTCTTCTCTTGAAGCACCTTGACAATCTCAGTAGGATCATCAATCTTTTCATCCACCACACAGTCTTCCTACAACAATATATGTTGCGACTGTAATTTTCATTAAAAAATATTATTTTAAAGATCTTAAAGAATTTTAGCGTGTCGCCACTGCCCTAATCCGTTATTTCATAGTTGGTTACTGATAAAGATTTTAAAGAATTTCTGTCGCTTGTCTATTTTATTTTTGAAGGAAACACATGTTTGTAATTTATTGTATTTCGTTTCAAGATATAGCTCATGTTCAGTTATTCATATTCGCATACAATGAATTTTAAAGTAACCATTTAAAGTCAAAACTTATTCATTCAAGCCCAATTAATTTCTTTAAACCAAATTAATATTTAAGGCCATTTTATTTTAAGAGGAAATTAAAGATTCTACCCCCACCACCCAACCGCCGCCGCGGCGGAACCATGAACAGTAGCGTCACGACAGCTACCGCTGCTACCACGACAGCCCACCCCATCACTGCGTTGCTGACCACACCACGACTACCTACCACACAACAACTGCCCACCACACCACCACTATGTCACCCCACCACCGCGCTGCTGCCGCAACTGTTGGCGGCAGTCGCTTGCAGTAGATGATGAAATTGCTGCGAGAGCAGCAGCGGCTGTAACTACTGCCAGTCGTAGGTGAGGCATCGCTATCGAAACAGGTCCGGTGGTTGGATCTAAGTTTTTATTTAATTTTTTTCTAAATTTTCACAACCCTAGTTTTTTTCCCATAACTCTAATTGTTTTTTTATCTTTTCTTTTTTTTTTTAATCCTTTTGTTACCGTTTATCGGGTTGTTACTATCTTCCTATTGAGTTATTTTTTGTTTATTTCCATATGTTACCGCTTATCAGGGTTGTTACCATATCCATGTACTAGGTTTTTTTTATTTTTTATTTTCCTATATTACCATTTTTGTTTTGTTATTTTCCTCTTTTTTATCATTTTGTTACCAACAAGTCGGATTTGTTACCCTCTCATTATAATGAATTTTTTTATTACCATTTTTCATGTTTGTTACCATGTTGTGAGTGTGAATTTTTTTTTTTTGAAATGGTGGTAACATTGCACTCTTATAATTAGCATGATTTGTATTGTTAAAATTAAGTTTTCCTTTGATTTTTGGTAGCATTATTTTTTAAATTTCATTTTTTCTTTTTTTTTTTTATTTTTTATTTTTTGCTTTTTTCCGCTTTTTTTTTTCTTTAATTATGTCGTGCCTTCGGCCACCACTGTGGGGTTGCCGGTGGTGGTTAAAAGTGGTGGCAGTAATGGTGAGAACGGTGATGACAAATTATAATAATAATTACTATTATTCATAATAATTAATTAATACTTAATAAAGTTAAAATTAATAAGAAGTTGAATTTTAATTAAAATTGGGTTGGAGTATTTTTGAAATAGAAAATGACATTTTTGCAATTACTTTCGACCTAAGAGTATTTTTGAAAATACCATTAGAAAGAGTTATTTTTATGTAAAAATCTCTTATTTTAATTTCAAGATCAGACAAAGTTTTTAGTCATTCTCAAGCCCAAATTTTATTCCTTATTTTCAAGCCCGAGTCTGGAACCCATTATCCATTTTAACTCAGTTGAAAAGAAAACATAAGCCCAAAAGGTTGAGCCGAAATTGGATTAAACCTACCCAACCACAGCCAAGACCAATTCAGCCTATCCGCTAGCCTAACTGAAACTATCCGTTGTGAAATCTTCACTCCCAGATTTCAGTAAGCACAAATCCCCCCACCACTCCACTCAATATCTCCCACGTTCTCTTAGACATATACATATGGATACACCTTGTTAACACAGCCACAGCAGAATCGCAGCAATACACGAATTTCAGCATACATTCCATTCACTCAGATTACCATAACCATCTCACAAACCTTATTCTCTGCAAATTCATACTTTTATAAATTCTATACTCACACACAGTAGGGATTCAGTTCAGAAATTCATACATATATAACACTTACACTGCAATATCATCCAAATTCACAATAAGAAATTTAGCACTCAGAAATGTCACAACGCAGGTATACACACGCCTGCCATGCCTACGCTGGGAAAGTATACATATACATGTGCACACACATATACGAACACACACAACCATGAGCAGCCACCAGTACTGCCTTCTCCCCGAACCTCTTCGAATGTTCGACTATGTCACATAAGCCATAGCCACACCACATCCGACCACCACCGCCACTGCTCTTGACCAGACACCCGTTAGCAGCAACCGACTGCTCAACCGCACCCACTGCCGCGACCGTCGATCGCCCCCACCACAGCCACTTTTTCGTTAGATCAAATTTCCACAAACAAAGAAACAACCGCAGCCGCCGCTGGACTGCCACCACTAAGCCGCCCTTCTGTTCAAATTTCCCAAGACAGAACCCCAAGACCAGAAATCATACCCAAGAATCCATGGAACTTACGTCAGCCTAAATTCCTGCTGGAAAACCCAGTTTTCCGCCGGAATTTAGTAAAGCCCAGCCGCCATCGAACCCAATTCTCCTCTGCCTCACTGCCTTCTCGAACCCGCGACCCCATCGATTCACTGCCTTCGAACCAAGTTTTGAACCCAATTCGTCCGTTTGGCCGGAAACCGAACCCTGTCGTGACCTCTTCCGTCCCTCGAACCGATCTCGGTCGAACCTCCACCGAGCTCACTCATCTCGCGAACCCACTTTTGAACTCGAGCCACCGTAGCGCCGTCTCTCTGAAATTCCCATTGCCAGTCGACAAACGAACCCACCGGACTTCCTCTCTGCCTCTAGTTCTCTGTTCTTAGTTCGATTTCAATTTGGGGCAAATAGCCTGATGTTAGGGATTCTAATTAAATTCCAATTGCCCTCAAGTCCGAAAGTTTGTCCAGCACTCGATTTGATCCTTCATGTTTCCGATTTATCTATTTCAGCTCTTAAGTGTATTTCCTACTTAAGCTAGTCCTAAATTTCCTTTACAGCCGATTTCAGTCCCTGTGGTCTACTGATGTTTAAGTTAACCCAAAAGATTTCAGTTTTATACATTGTAGTCCTCATGTTTTAAAAAAGTCCATTTCCATCCTAAGAGTTTTGAAAAAATATGTCTCAACCCTAAACTTTTATTAAGATTCATTTCGGTCCAAGACTTTCAAAGTCTGGTGTTTACCCAAGATTTCAAAGTTCACAGCTCAAGTTCATACTTTTATTTTGTTTTAAATATTTTCAAATTTCTAATATTAAATTATTTAATATCTAGGCAAGGAGCATGAGTTTACACAAATTTGACTGCTGTATAGCTCAAACTCAAAAAAAGAAAACGTAACAAAGTAGATTCCTTTTCTAAAGTCATTTCCAAAGCAATGTGTGCACGTTTTTATGAAAATTATGATGCAATTACATGTTATGTGGTTACGTATGTGTTTATGTAAATTATGGTAGGATATGAAAGCATGCGCATAATTAGCTCACCTTAATTGGGAATTCACAGATTTAGCTCACCTTAATCGGGGGCCCACAGGCCTAGCTCACCTTAATCAGGGATTCTACACTCAGCTCACCATTTTGGCGGGCTGACAGACATAAAACATGTGTACATATGTTTACTTGCATTACACAAATTACATATTTAAAGGGATGTGCGCAGGAATTTACTGAGTATTTGAAACACTCATCCTTTATTTCCAAAACATTTCAAGTCCTGTAATTGGCAGTGACTCGACTGGAGATGACAATTGAAAGAAAGAGAATAAATAAATGTTTAGTTAGCGATGTTTTCTCTTATCATTGACAATGATATTTTCCCAAAGTTTGAAATTTTCTATTATTGACAATGGATTTATTTGAGATTGGTGAACTTTGGTTTTTATGAAATTTTATGTTGTTTATTCTAAATTACTGAAAAAAATTTCACACTTATGGATATGCATTTTAACTTCCACGTTTATTAAAGAAATGATCTAAAGAAGTTCGATAGTGTTTTAGGTACTTAGAACTTGGGGCGTTGCAATATAACTGAGTTGTTGAGTACACATCTTGAGAGAATGGAGCATAGATTGATAAGACAACTAAAAGAGATGGAGAATAGGCTACGAGCTGAGATAATTTCATTATAGAAAAAGTTGATGGACTCACTGAGTTGAGACAGCACTGCTACTAGTCTAATGAAGATTTTACAGAAGATTATAGAGGCATTGACATATGGGATTCAAGGAAGAAGAAGTTGATAAGAGATAAACAGAAGTTGAAGATGTCTATGTTGTCTGCGAACAGAATTACGAGGTAGAGCTAAATAGAAATGAAGTTGAGACAAAGCTGAGATAGATGAAGATGTAGAAGCAGAAGTAGCACATACAGAAACAGATAAAAGGGCAGAAATAGATTTAAGGACAAAAACAGAAGAAGTTATGAATCCTCCACTGGATTGTACAACGTAGTGTTGAAATCTAATTGAGTGACTACTAAAAAGGTATGCTTGCACATTCTTTTCCGAAATAGAAGTCTCTTATAGCACGTCACATTATCTGTTGTAGTAATAAGGAACACATCATGCACATACATCACAATTCAATTAGCAAAATGAAGTAATGAGTTCAAAAAGTTTCCCAACCAAATTGCATATGACCTTCTTGGAAATTCAATTAAGTAAACTTAATAGAAGAGAGCAAATCTGTTCACTATTCTTTTAAATTGAATATTTGACAAACCATGTGTCAACTGGTTAGACTACTAAAGAGATCATTCTTTTCATAAACGTTGAATTCCAATTTCACGACTAAAGTATATATACACATTATATAGTTTGAGTGTAAGTGACACAACAAAAAGCATGTGTAAATTGAGATAACATGGATAACATCAACATTATACCAACGAATGAATTAACATATATTCGCAAAAGATGCAACATCTTTTTCAAAAGTAAGCATACTACATCAAAAGTTAAGCCTTACATCACACTAACAAACCAGTCCATTTTTCTGAGATCTAATGGCAGTTGGTTTTTGCAATTTAGTTGGTTGTGCCCAGTTTCACTGCATCTAGCAACTTACTTGGCCTAGAAAACCCTTTAGTCAATGGAATGAGCTTAGTTCACTTTCAACAGCATTTGGTTTAGTGGAGGCAAATATTATAAGACAAGGCGTGTTCGGGAATATCCCAAATCAACTTCATTTGGCAATGGAAATATTGTTTCACCATATGTTGCTCTCCAAAAATCAGCAGTGTAATATAGAGAGCACAATCCATAAGCCGAATTCCCTATTTCTCTCAAGACTGCAATAGCATACTCACATGAAAATTTCTCCAACTAAAACTTTCTGCGGGTACATGCGTAGTCTTTTAAATTAACAATTTAATGTTTACTATCATTGCTCGCCTCAAATCTGAATTCATTAAGGGGATCAGCTACAATCTCTTTAGACATGTTAAGATTTGCACGAAATTTTTCTTAGTGACTCTGTATGATATGAAGTCATGATATTGTAATGAATTCCAAGAAACAGTGCTCTGGTCCAATGTTCATACTCAGCTTCTTCTAAAGATTCTCAGGCCTTACTCTCATTATTACGAATCTACGCCTAAAGATGGTACTGAGTTGGGTTCAGTGTGGATCAAGTCCACCCCGTCTCGACCCGCGATGCAATTTTCTTGACTTCTCCTCACAACCTGCCAAATTTCAGGGTGGATCGGGTCGGGTCAAGTTGTAGGACGGATCATGTTAGGATTTTGACCCATTTACCAACCTATTTATATTTTCTTAATTATTTTTTTCCTTTTTTCCTCACATTTTTTGTTTTTTAAATTTAAATGGGGTGAGGCAGTTCAGGTTAAGCTTGACCTGATCCGCAACCCAATTCACCCCAAATTAACCTAAACCACTGATCGGTGAAGTAAAAAAATTTTACCCCGTTTTGATTGATGCCTCACAGGTATTCAGTCGAGTTGGTTTGCCATCCCTATTTGCGCCATGTACTTATTGAAATCATCAACAGTGTTTGTTATATTAGCCTTCTTATATAATTAATGACAAGCACTCCAGCTTCTGGAACTTGGTCCTTGTGTTGCCTTAAATGTAATGCATAAAATCAGCATGACGAGCAATGGATAAACATCTTTTACACCTTTCAGTAAACTATCATTCTGATCTGATATAGAAACAAGATCTTCAACATCACCTATGATTCCTCTCAACTTTGTAAGAAACAAATTCCATGATGGAAGAATCAACTATTCCCCAAGTGACTGGATAGATATGCATGTTTCCATCTTGACAAGTAGCAACAACCAATTTACCTTCATATTTTTCTTTCAAAGTAGCTGCATTGAAGAGTGCAACCCTCAAATACATGATCCAAGAGCCAAAAAAGTACTTAAATGTAGCGATCTAAAGTTTTTCTACTTAAATATTTTTATTTTAATTAACGTGTCGCAATGACGTGCCCAAATAGAGTTGAATAGTCATACTTCGATGACGCACCCGTTTAACCCAAATGAAATAATATTACGAGAATGGAAAAATTTGTAATTTAACAAAAAAAAAAAAACTAACTTCAACTCCAATGACTCAAATTTATCGAATTAATTCCAATGACCAAACCAAACTTCATGAATATCAATCGAGGTATCAAGATTATACAATAAGCTTTGCAACTTTTAATTACTTCTATTAAGCTAAAACTTCCTAAATACCTACACTCTAGTCCCAACTATTTTCTAATTAGGCTCTATATAAATACCCCCAACCAACCATTTCACTTTAAACTCATTTCTCCCAGCAGCAAGGCAACCCTCCATCTCTCTTCATTTTCTTCTTCTCTTCTTACTTCTCATGTTTTTACTCTTCAAAAATAAAAAATAAAAATATCATCAACTAACAATGTTATGTTTTCTTAGCAAGAAAAATGTTATGTTTTCTTAGCAAGAAAACCATCTAGCTTCAAGCTACACATCAAGCTATATATCAAAATCCAACTCCAAAAACAAAGGTAACACCTCGCTTATCCTACATTCATCTATTGTTTTCTTTACATGAAAAACTCAAACAAAATGTGCATTAGTATTTAAACACTTCACTAACACTTCATATATATAAATTATTCATTTTCCTTCATAAATATCAATTAACATAAAAAAACATAGAATTAAATCTAAAAATCGCAATGCTTGGCCAAAACAGAGCAAGCTTGGAAATTGGGTCATCCTCATTACTTCACCAAACACCAAAAAATTGGTGCCTATAGTTTCCCTACGATACAAAGAACACAATGGTACCTCTACTTTGGCCACAGTCACCTCACTCGCCGGAAAATCACCTTGATTACCACCTGCTTTCATCCCAAACAACCACCAAACCTTCAAAAATATATATCTATGAATAAAGCTTGTCGAGAGCTATCTTTTCCACCTATTACTTCCTCGACTCGCCGGATTTTCTTGGTTTAGAGCTCGAAGCCAGACCCCCCAAAAACCAACGACTCTCTTTTTTTTATTTCACTTTGGTCCTTGAAAATTTTAATAACATTTAAGTAAGCTCAAAACATATAGTCAAGTTAAGTCTTGACCCTAAGAATTCCCAAGACATCTAAATTAGCCCTAAGGTTATTATTTAAATCCAAATTGGTCCCCAAACATTTTAAATAATTTTTTAGCCCCTAAACTTTCAATCTTTACATAATTGGTCCCTAAACTTTCAAGTCAAATCACATGAGTCCTCAATCTTTTAATTCAAATTAAATTAACCCTCAATCTATTCAAATAATTAATTTTGAATTCCTCTAACTTTTATAAATCTCTAACTTAGTCCTTAAAAATATTAATTTCACCATAAAACCTTAAATTATAAATTCTAATCCTAATTAATTTCCTTTATTGGCTAGACGGAGCGTTTGGTGAGTTGAG
Organism: Nyctanthes arbor-tristis; assembly: GCA_963692815.1. Lineage (NCBI taxonomy): Eukaryota > Viridiplantae > Streptophyta > Magnoliopsida > Lamiales > Oleaceae > Nyctanthes > Nyctanthes arbor-tristis. The sequence continues at coordinate 42,302 of CAVNYN010221474.1, forward strand.
AAACTTACTTTTCAAGAAATTGGAGCTTGACATGAAACATCACAAGGTAGACTCCTTATTTAAAAACTTTATTTTCTTAAATATTCGCACTTATTTGATTCATATTATGGTGATATGTATGATTAATGTGAATTTGATGTTATTGCCTATTAAAAGGCATAAGTGTTATACAAACCTTTTAAAAGGTCTCGCCTATTAAGAGGCGCTTTATGATGTTGGCCTATTTAAGGACTCATGAATTTCAAACCTATTAAAAAGCATGTTAGTTTGCATGGTTGTAAACTAATTAAAAATCATGTTAGTTTGCATGGTTGTGTGTATTATAGTGACATGAATATGAATAGCGCATGGGGTCTATTGAGTATTTTAAAATACTCATTCTTTCTAATTTAATAAATTTCAGGTTTGACGAACGGTGGCCACAATTAAATGTTTGAAAAATTAATCTTTTGAAAATTGTCTGTCAATCGTGGAGAAAACTTTTGAGATCTTCACTTATTTTGTTATAATCGTCAAAGATTGACATTCTACGGTTATCTTCCGCACTCGTCAAAAACTTGCTTCATTGAATTTTGTCTTTTTTCCGCATTTTCTTATTTTAAGAAGTTAACACGAAAAGTCAAACTACCGACTCGAATACTTTTTCAAATTCGTGGCATTACAGCTTGGTATCAGAGCCAGGCCTACGTTTCTATAGACTTGCAATTTTATTTTTTAAAAAAATTAATTAAAAGAAAATAATAATAAATAATAAAATAAAATTTTGGAAACCATTATCATCATTCCACTCCGCCAACTCTGAGGTAAGAAAAAAGTTATGGAATTTTAAATTTATAGTTATCAGATGTTTCATATGAATATTCAATGAGATATTAAAGACGAGAAGGAAATTAGATCCGATAATGAAAGAAAAGCGAGTTGAGCATAATTTTTCTTTAGATACTGCAAAGTATGACAATTTTTGATAAGAGATTTCATTTCAGTCCTCCAGATTTGACTGAAAGATATTAGAAAACTCTACCTAATTGGACTTTTCATAATTGATATTTCCAGGCATGACGATGGGGACTAGTGAAATCCTGAGGGCGCCGTGAGATTTTGGGTTGCGGGATGGCGAGTCAATCCCAAATCACATTTAGAGATTTCGCTCTGTACGCAACTTGGTGTGGGACTTTGGCCTTACACTTAGTGATCTAGGGACTCTTCCACATCTATTGTCCACTCTTGACGGTGCTAGAGGGGATGTGGTTAGGACTATGATAGAAGACATGAATGCATCACTCAATGTCCCAGATGATTTTGATGCTTACTGTGATTAGTTGGTTGGTTATTGGAGTATGTATTGGGCCGATCACCTTACCTGACACCTTGAGTTGGCATCGGAGCCCCAGCCGCAGCCTGAGGTTGGTGGTGTACCAGACCCTGAGGGCGAGGTAATTGACGGCACTGATGATGAGGATGTACCGGGGGATGAGGTCGTTGAGGATTTCAACCCCGAGTCGTGTTTTCCCTGCTATCACTAGTACCAGTCATTAGAGTACTAAAGAAGAAGAGCAACATTGTAGGAGTAGTAGTAGGTTGCTTGTAGTAGTAAAGATGTGTACACCCCTATTATTATTTTCTGGGTTGTAAAGCGATATATGCTTTCTTTTGTCATTATTGCTCTTAATTAAGGATCTTGACATTGATGTAAGACTTTCTATGTGTTTCTTATTATGTCTTAAGTGATTCTCTTGATTCGGCTTGTCTCGAAAATTTCAAGTACATCATTTTTAAATTTTTTCATACGAAAAAGGAAAATGCTACGACAAAGTCAGACTAGTATGTTGTGTGACTTGCTCCAAGCTTTTGAGGAGCTTAGAGAGTCGATGCCCCGTGCCGCTACACCGGTTCTACCACCTGCTACCCAGCCGCTGCTGGTGATTTAACAATTTCGGCAATACAAACCCCCCACCTTTAATGGGGGCAATGGCCCACTTGCTTTAGAGGAGTGGCTACGGGACATTGAAAAGATCTTTAGACGCATCTCCTGTCCCGAGGATCAGAAGGTGTCATGTATAGAATTCTTGCTGGAAGGGAGTGCTGGCCATTGGTGAGAGTCAGCTTGTCAAACAAGGACTGAGGAAGAGCAACGCAACCTCACTTGGGAATAATTCAAGAAGGAGATAACAAACAAGTATTTCCCTATTTCCCTTAGGCTTTGAGTGATCTTAAGGAAATGGAGTTCCTGCGTCTAACCCCGGGAGACTCCAATATCACGGAGTATGAAATAAAATTTGAGGAGTTGTCTTTATATGCTCCACATCTGGTTAGTACGGAGGCAATGAAGGCATGTTGATTTGAAAGGGGCTTACTACCAAAAATCCGTACAATTGTAAGCATACTTGAGCTGCCTACATATCGAGAAGTGGTGAGAAAGGCCCAAGTAATGGCTTTTTCTGCTGGAAAATTTGGTGGACAGGAAAGTCAAAACTTTGAGAAGAATCATGGAAAAAGAAAGTGGAACAATCACCATCAGTCTTGAACTCAGAATGGGAATTGACCTCCTAATAGGAAGCCCTACACTGGACCCACTGGAGGCCAGTCTAGTAGCGATACCCCATAGTGCCCCAAGTGCAAGAAGCATCATCGAGGTGAATGCCTATTCGGAAAATGTGTTTGTACAAATGTGGCTAGCCGGGTCATTTTGCCAATGAGTGTCGTGATGTACCAACTCAGAACTCTGAGCTGACTAAGAATGCTGACCAAAATAAGAAGGGAAAGGCACGAGTCTTCGCTATGACACATGAGCAAGCCGTTGATGACACTGACGTGATTGCAGGTATACTATCTATCTTTCGTATTCCTATTTACATCTTAATCGACTCTGGTGCTACACATTCATTCATAACTGCTGTATGCCTAACTAGATTGAATTTGATAGGAGAAAGAACTGGTAGTACACTAGAAGTTAGCCTACCATCAAGAGGTGTAATTGATACTGATAAGATAGCTAGGGTTGTACCAATAGACTTTGATGGTCTAGTACTAGAAGCAGACTTGAACATAATTGAGATGAAAGATTTTGACATCATCTTGGGAATGGAGGAGATCATATTGAATCATGTGCCAACTGTTACGGAATATGCTGACGTGTTCCCAGACAACCTACTAGGCATCCCACCTTATAGGCAAGTGGAATTTGTCATCAATTTAGTACTAGGGTCCATACCTGTGTCTAAGGCTCTGTATCGAATGGCACAAAAGGAGTTGCAAGAATTGAAAGTGCAGTTAGAAGAGCTACTGGAAAAGGGTTTTATCAAGCCGAGTGTGTCACCATGGGGAGCACCAGTATAGTTTGTCAAGAAGAAAGATGGGGGTATGAGAATGTGTATCGATTATCGAGAACTTAACAAGTTCACTATTAAGAATAAGTATCCCTTTCCAAAGATCGAGGATTTATTCGATCAGTTGAAGAGAGCGGTTGTATTCGATAAGTATCCCTTATTGCGTAGAATGAGTTAAAGCCCTCTAGACTCGGGTATCCCCATCCTTTGTGTTGCCACAGAGCGAGGACCTCAATTACGATCCTCCAACTCGCAAGAGTAGCTTGAGAGGGGGCAATGCACCAAGACCTCAATAGCCTAGTGATAGGTCGCAGATGTGGAATGCGAAAGCTGGCCTTGAACATCCTGGACCTGCTGCCATGCACCCTCGGGGTAGGGAGCCCGCTCCCCTTCAAAGGGACCCAGAGTGCGACGCGATCAAGGACGTGATAATCCTGCCTTATCGCGTATAGGTCAGTCTCCTTTACTTTTGAAGAGATATGTTTGCACACCCACGGCCAGTCCTTATTGCAAATTGCCGCCGTCAGAGGCCTTCCACCGGAACTCACCTCCTCATCACCTTCCTCTCTACTCTCATTGTCCATCCATTCAAACTGGTCCTCCGGCACCGACTATAGCGTCGGCCTCACCATCTCCTCATCTGTGGACCATTCTCTGTCCACTGCTACTTTTTCCCCTACGCCACTCACTAGAAGAAAATCCTCTCTGCCTTCCGTTCTATGAAATCCCCTCAAATACTCGAGATTACTCAGGTTTTCTGATAGGTTTGTAGAAAAATTCCTTATAAAATTTAAAAAAAAAAGAAAGAAAAATTGTTACCTTGGCACTAAGGCTATCACAGGGCCTTGAAGAACATTGGGAAGGGATCAAGAATATAAAAGAAGTCTATAATGAATAGCGATAGAAATCTCCTAGAGATTCATTACAAAGCAAGATAAAGTGAAGGGGAAAAGAAACGAATGGAAAGGGGTATAAATAGAGTCCGAAGCAAGATATAAGGGCGACGGCTGCATGGGACATTGGGAAATGAAGAGGCAATATTCAGAGTAACGATTATTGCCTTTAAGTCCCTTGAATATGCCATCCCAACAGATGGTGGACACGTGGCAAAGAGTGCCACCCCAACCTCTTTCGAAATTCAAAGAGTCAGGTTTCAGGCGGCAAAAATTTCCATGAGAATTTCCAACTAACCTTCAAGGCTGCTAACCCTGAGCTCAAGGAACAGCGACCTTGAGGGGGCATTTAGTAGCCACTAGGTCGTAAAAGTCAGCGAAAGCCAAAGGTCAACAAAGGTCAATGGTCATAAGGTCAATGGTCATAGGGGCTCGAAAGTAGGCCTTAAGCACCTCACCTAACCCAAACGCTAGGCGACATAACGAGAAGAAGACCTAGAGACCTGATTCAGCGACCTCGAGGATGGATTTCTATTCTAGCGCTCCTGTGGTCTAAGGCGTATGGGCATCACGACAGTGAGCTCGTAGCACCCAGATCTAACGCCATGACCTAATGAGCAAGCCAGCGTGGTAGCACTATGGGAACCCACATGGGAAATCCTATCACTTACGACTAATGGGACTCCAGCATTAAATGCGAAGCGGTAGTTACCTGCCTCATGCATAGCTTAAGCAGGCATTAGTCAAAAAGTGAAGGGTTAATCTCAGTCGATTTGACATTTATATCATTCTTGTGGGTCTAGCATTAATTACGTACAATCATTTTTCCCATGCAAATGGTAAATGTACACTATAAATAGAGTAAACAGAATTGAAAAAGGGTTCGACACCCAAAACCAATTCTTCTTGTCTTCAATACATTTATAGTCTTCCATTTATTATAAATATTCCTTACCTCTTTTACATTTATTGCTTGTATCGATTCAAATGCGAATTTTCCACGAATACAAATCTTGTTTATTGAGTGGAAGGCTAAATTTGACATCAATAGGTGGTATTCTTTCCGTATGTAACTCTTCCTCTTGTAGTATATATTGTTGTAAAGATCAATGGAAAGTTCATCTTTCGCTCAAACATCTTTAGCCAACACCATGAGTAAAATTTATGATATATATATATATATATATTGTTGGTCATACGTGGTCTTAGTCTACATAGAGAGTTGTAGATATTCATTTTGTTAAATATTACAAAGTTATAACATAAATAAAGTAATGAACCTTTGAAGAACAGAATAAAAGATTGTGTTAGGTATTGTAATCTACCGAATAAACTCGGCGTGAAAATGAGAAATAATTCAAATCCTCTGCTATTATAAGTCTTAGACTCAATTATATTGTACGCACTTCACAATTGGCAATTGGACTGACTTAGCAGTGACTTAGTGAGCCGTCTAGAGAAAACATGATTTGAGCAGGATGCTCCGTGGCCCATTTTGATTGCATTACAAAACACTAATTTCATTTTAGGGTGTGGCGAGTGGCGGTGCATAAAAGACAAGACGTCGGCTCTTGTTTGAGTAATCTTGTGGAACGAAGCCTTGACCTTTGTGGTCCACCACTATTGTTGGGGGCGGTTCTAACAACCGGAATCCGGCGGGGGATAGCTAGACGTGGGAGAGTCGATAGGCAGTTTTTGTTCTGTTTGTTCCGTTTTCTTGCATATCAATGTAGTATATGGTGTTTAATTCTTGTATTTACTTTATGTATGCGGGGATTACAATCTAACGGATTTTATGCTTGATATCTTTCAAAAAACATAAATTAACCTCCAACATGTGTAATTTCGAGAAAGGAGGTATATTTAATGTGAAAATAATCTAATATCAAATAGTTAGAGGTAGATGCCTCCAAACAGTTATGTGACGGGCTAGATGAGTGTCATATAGCATGCCATATTATACTATGTGATGTTGCATGTTAAATAGCACACATTTGATATACCACATAAATGCCTGGCATCACTAGAACACTACTCATATTTAATGATTAATGTACAGTTACTTCTTGTTGACTTATCATTTTCTTTAATTTGTCTTTTTTTCGAACATTGCACAAGAATGGCAAACAACATAATTGAACCATTAGCCCACACTGTTGAAAAATTCACTTCTTTGTGTAATTGAGCCCTTAACTGCATTGATCTTGTGAGCCTCCTTTTGCTCTCAATTGATCAAGAACCATGATACCACTATTATAACATTAGACAAATAATATGGCATAATACTAATGCGATTATATCAATGTATGGTGTCGTAATGACATTAGACATCTATTGTCTGAAACCTTTTCTATATTATAATCCCTCTGTCCCACTAATTTAGGCTTATTTGCCTTCTCACAAAGATTAAAAATTCTATTAGAAAAGTAAATTTTGTAAATTGTGTTCCTTTTTCTTTTCTTTTCTTTCCTTTTTTTTTAAAAAAAAAAAAAATTTAATGATACACAAAGGGGAGATGAGGGAGAGAAGGGGCATGTTTGGTTTGAACCGAAGACCTGCTACTCAAAACGTGAGAACTTAGTCACTGTAGCACATGTTTAAACCACATAAATTGTGTTTTTAACTTGCCTTTATCACTAATATTTATTTAAAATATATAGTAGTTACAACAACTAAATTTTAAATAAGAGTATATTAGTAAATTTATAAAGTAAAAATATGACGACTCTAAAATTGTAAGGAGTGAAAAATGAAACGTGGCCGGTATAAATAGAATGGATAGAGTATCTTATTTTGTTAAATTTGCCCTACCAAAAATGATAAGCTCTGTAGCGGCGCCACCCCACCCAAAAAAAAAAAAAAAAAAATTAAAACCCAATTCCATTCTCCCACTAGACTCTACAGGCGTTAGACTGCTAGACTCACATGTATTGCTCAAAAAAGCAACCTGTGTGAGTCTGACAGTGTCTAGAGTTAGATCTAAATCATTGAAAACCTCCAATAAGTTTTCAAAGATTTATGCAGTAATTCTAGGGGGACATTATTATGTGACATTTTCATATGGCACACTTACATTGAATGATGAATATGTGCGATAATTATATAATTACTTTTTCATCATCTAATATAAGTGTGCCACATGAGAATGTCACCGAATAATGTCTATTTTTCATGTTCTTCTAGAAATTTTCAATTGATGTCGACTAATATCCATGTTACCTAAAATACAGACTCGACAGCACCACACGTCATAGATAATGCTTTGGCATTTATTGGTGACAGAGGATAAAGTCATTAATTATCTCCCAACAACACTTAACTACTAAATTTGATACCAACTAAAAATTGGAATCTTTCCCTTAAACTTTTTCATGCGAAATTTATTTCTATAGGATTCACATCTTCACCTTTCACATTGTGTGCCAATATTTAATGGGAATGGACTCACAAGAAGCCAAATATAAACCCATGTGTTGTCCATATATTTGTTGCTCAAATCCTTCCTCTTTCATCGGCTTCAGATTGGAGGTATTTTTATTTATTTATTTATTTATTTATAATTATTATTATTTTTATTTCTGCAGCTACCATTTCTGTTACGGTCATTATTGGCATAATTGCATTTACTTGGCTACCAGTCATCAGAATGTTTTTAGGACAAACAAACATCTAATGTTGTATGATACTATATATATTCCATACATTTGTTTCTGCCCTTTTTCAAGGTGGTTGAGCTTGCTGTCTGGAACGCATCCTACACACAACCACCCTTTGCTAGATTAATGATATACACATCTAATTGGTCGGGGTCGACCGTCTATAAACTACGCATCCATGAGATTTTTTTTTATTTTGTCCTAGATTCCCATTCGGGTTCGGCCCAAGATGATTGCAATGCACACGAGTCTGCAAGTCTCGTTTTGAAGGTCTCCACCTTTTCAACTACTCATCTCTGATCATAAGCCCATTTTCATCCCATGGATTTATCCCTACGGTGATGCTACAAGTTCTCAGGCTTCATCCGAATGCATAGATTCCATCTGCCCTCACCCTCAATTAGGACTAAACTCAAATTGAAACACTCAACTCTCTAGTGCAGACTAATCTAAGAGAAAGAGGAGTTGAATACAGCGATTTGCTATCCAAGGAAATTTCAATCCAAAAACCTTCAGTAAATAATATCAATTCGACTAATTGTTAAATCACTTGTCAGTACCTTTCTTGAGGCCATCATTTATGAATTTTTTTATGATATATTGACAAACAATGGACTCCTAATACAAGTCTATCCATGAACTCTTAATCCAGAACAAAAAAATATGGAACATGACACTTTGTTTCACAAATCATTTTAGTGGAAAACTTGTTAAAGAGAAAAGAAGCTATGAAACTGTTACAAAGCATAAACTGGAACCAGAAAAATGTATTCATACATGAAGACATTTCCGCAGCCACAATCAGAATGACTTGGGGATGGAAAACATGGCAAACTAAATAACAGGGAGAATGCAAGTAATTGAAAATACGGTGAATCAGAGTCTTGAAAATGGACATGTTGATGTTTCACTCCTCAAGAAACTAAGAAAGAGTTATTTTGCGTCCACTAAACCAGCCAAAAACCTGCAGGGAGTATGTAGGCCCTCTAATGGAGATTATTATAGCGGCTTCACATGTTTCACTAATTATTTCTTGTTTTGAACGCTTTTAACGGCTTAATTAAAAACTAGTTAACTTTCTCATACTTCAAACTGCATGGCCTTTCCTCTAAGATTAACATCTTATGGGATATTGTGCATAAGAGTAAGGAGAAGATATAAATCAAATCAGATTACATGGGACAGAATATTTTAGCTTCACATTTCTAATTTTTTTACTAATTCAGATTTGCAACGAGTCACGGAAGAATCACTATCCACCTCCAAATTCAAGAAACTTAGAAGCTGCAAAAGATAATTATCTCTTGCTTGTGCAAAATATAAGATTGCAATCTTAGACAATGAGCATATGATTCCTTGTTTCCTCTTTTCACACAACAAAATATATAATGTGTCCAGATATATATATATATATATATATATAAATTCATCAAATTAATGGATAAATCCTTAAGCTATATTGAGCAAACCCTTGAAGATAAGCAAGAACATTAGCCCCAAATCCAGACTAAACTGGTAGGGACTGTCTACATTCACATTTCAGAGCACAAGCAATTCTGTAGAAATTACCTATAAGAACTCTATAATTTACAAGAACTTCATTCAGTAAAATGAAAGCAACCAAATGATTCAAAAGCACCTGTATCTGGTGAATCAGATGAAGCTCTGGCATGGGAGAAGGATGAACGGGCAATCCAAAAGCACACCCTAGAGAATATATTGGGCACCGATGATCTTTAGCAACTATTTATACATCACCCATTATATGCATCTTCTCCAAAAAGAAAGCATCTTCCTGTTTTCAATATGATCGTGCTCCACACTACTGTCCGGACCCTGGCGAATTATCCTTCGAAGATGGTGGTTGCTGATGCTGCATTCTAGGCTGTCCCATCTGTTGATAAATCTGGCTCATTGCCTGAGGATTCAACACTCCAATGTGACCATCTTGTGAAAGGCCAAGCTCCAATCCAGGAAGCTGCTGGTTAGTTGTACCACCTAAAATTGAGGTAAAACTCATTGGCCCCATATTGGTTGAGGGCAAGTCAAACCCAGGGAATCCAATCTTGGACATGTAATTGGAAGCCTCGCTCCCCAGATTGAGAGTTGATGGACCAGAAGAAGAAGATGGCGATGATGATGACTGAAATCCAAAACCACTGATAGGAGCAGGGGGCCATATTCCTGGAGTTGCCATATGGGGTCTCCCCAAATTTACCATAGGCCAACTGGCCCTATTCCCACCTGACCCCCCCATATGCCCACCACCAAATTCATCGACCTTTTGGTGAATCCCTACTGATAAAGAGTTCCCTTGTTGGCCAATAGAAACCCCTGCGGCCGCAAGAGCCGAAGCAGGGATCGTCCCTGTCCCCGTCGCAGCAATTATCGACGGCTCCGCCTGCTGTAACAGCCACTGAATAGTTTCTCCGTCAGATTTGTGTCCCAATTCTCTGGTCAGCTGAAAAATTCTTGCAGCACAAAGTGCAGGCATCCTTATCCTCCTTCCTCTACCTTCAACTTTCGTATGCCTATCTTTATTCGAGCTTCTCTTGGGTGCCAGTGCCTGTTTCTTTCCTTCTTCCTTCTCTGCAGCCACTATCTGAAAATCTTTCATCTCTGATGTCTTATTATTCTCCCCCATCCCGGCGCTGCTGCTATTGCTATTACTATTACTACTGTTCAAGAAACTCGACGAACCCTCTTGCGGCCCCCTTGGGATCCATGAACAAGAAAGGATTTTTACTCAATAAAATAGCCCAAAAACATTAGTCAGTGTGTGTTTTTATGTGTCCTGTTTTCCGATTGATTCAATAAGAAAAAAAGGGGCCTTCTCCAAGCGCTGTGATTCGGCAAGATTTCACTGTTTATGGGTAAAGAATGTGAAAGACAAAAGTAATTCTTGTTGAAATCCCAAGACAGGGAGTTAAAGATCTTTGTCAAAAAAAATAAAAAAGATTCGGGCTTTATCGGGCTCTCTCTCCCTTCTCTCTTTTCACTGTTCATCGTCTTGACGTTTGACTCATTCTCTGATTTGACATGGATTTCCGCAAGTTTTCACTGTAAACACGCGTTGAAATTAAGGCAAAAAGAAAAGATAAGGGCTTTGTTGAAACCCACAAATTTTGTACATTATGCATATTTTGTGCATGTAAAAAAATACTCAGACGATATTTTCTTCTTAATTCATGGCGTTTAGTGCTCTGAAATCCCATTGAGTGCTATCTATGATTACAAAGGAGGGACAGTAGGGTGTATAAAGTGGGGATTGAACTTGAGTACAGATTTGGAAGGATTACAGGAGGACACCTGGAGGACAACAAGTGGGATTCCTTCAAACCCACTCTAGGACCATCCTTTCAAAAATGTTTACAGGTTTAAAGATAAAACTATGGGTAAATTTCACAAAAAAGTCCCCAGTCTTTGTATAATGTAACACTCTCTCCGTCTCACAAACATATTCCATTTTCATTTTTCACATAAATTAAGAAAATATTATTTAATATTATTAGAAATATACATTTTAATAATATATTTCTTAATATACCTTTTGATTTATTTAATATTTCATTTTAATTATTCTTTGTTATTGATTACTATATACAATAAATGAGAATATATTAAAAAAATAAAAAAATTAACCTAAGAAAAGGGAATATAATTTGGGAAGAAAAAAAAAGAAATGAAGAATATGTTTTTGGAACGGAGAGAGTAATTTTATCCGTAATCCTTTCTATTTTTTTAATCTTTGGAGTTTCTAATCTTTCAAAAATTGTCAAAATGAATATGTCCATTTAGATAGTTAAAAGAAAATGACCTTTTATCCCTCATATTAAATAAAGAAATAAAAACAAAAAGCTATTAGATTGTGCACCAGATGAAGACCGACTTCTTGAGAATCCACTAAAATCACCAGCCGCCCCACCTCAGCCTCCGCCATTACTGAATAATTATTCGAAAATTTAGATTCAAACAAAGATCTGAATCTTTTAATACCACCGCCTGTTTCTTTATTTGGGTTATTAGAATTATCGTTAGTGTTAGGAAGTGGAAAGAAGGAATAAGAATATTTTTATTATTTTTCATTTAATTTGAGGAGTAAAAAAGTTATTTTCTTTCCCTTTAATTGTCAAAATAGACGAATTTCGTCCATAAGAACTCTTTTTAAGAATTTTTGAAGATTAAATACTCCTCGAAGTTAAAAAATGCTCGGACAAAATTATTTCATTTTATAAAAGTTAAGGACCTCTTGTTATATTTACCCATCAATTAAAGAAAGGTTAATCCAAAAAAAAAAAAAAGGTCATGGAATCTAGGAGAGAGGGGCCAGATAGAGAGATGTCAGATGTGTGTTGATCAGGGTTTGAATTTGATGATGATAATTAGTGCGACCAGCATGGGCTGATTATCATCCATTGCAGTTTTGCAACTTACTCAACTCAGATTTCATTTTGCATTGGACAAATTGACATCCCCATAATATATAATTGCTAAGGTTCATTAATTTGGATGATCTTTCTTTTTTTTCCCCTCTCAATTTTGACTTTTTCACAAACATTCGTGAGCATGGGTTATTGGGCGTAGTTCACATGTTTGGTATTTTGATTTTCGCAAAAATAGAGTACAAATCATGACTCTGTGTTTATCTTATTTTTCTCTCTCAATATGAGATGACAGCACTTCTCATTAAAAAGTAAATTGTAATTGTAATTGTAATGTAATTCAGAAATAGTGAGATTATTTAATAATTCACTGCAAGAAGCTTGAATTTAATAGAATCTTCTCATCAAGTTTTTGTTCATTCTTCTATTTTGTTGTTAATTATTACTGTTGTTATTGTTGGCTCCTCATGCATGATTTCTCTCTTTCTTTCTTTTTCTTTTTCTACCCAATAAGTTAGATTCTAGAAAATCTGAATGTTTTAATGTTCTAGTTCTCTCGTTGCGCCGACTTTTTGATTCTTGCTAAACATTAAAATCATATGAACTACTCAAGGTTTAATATAAAGAAGTAAAAAGCTCAACAGAGAGAACCCATAAAATTTCTAGCTTGAAGTTTAGAACTTAGGGCTTTAGTTTGAAAGAAGTATAGAGTTGAATAGAATCCAATTGTGAGAATTTTCAATCCTCCCTTCTTATCTATTATCTATTACTAGTCTTTCACCCATGCGATATATGGGAAAAACAACTTATAAAATGCGCTAATTAATAATAAGTTGAACAATGAGCTGCCAACAAATGCACAATATAAGTAAAAACTTGTCGTATAAAGAGCTTTCAAAAATAAAGATAATAAAGAAAGAATAAAATTGTTGTTATCATACCCATGTAATGTACAACACCTTTTTAAAAATTGGATAGTGATTTCATAAAAACTTGTTAAACCACCCTTGCGTTGCATGGATAGAAAAACTTGTTAAAATATATTATTAGATAGTTAAATAGAAATCTATAATATTTACATCTCTTAGAAAATATAAAAATATAAGTATACATTAATTAAATCAATAAGCTTAATAGATTTAGTAATCGTAAAGAGACTTAAATGGATTAATTAATATATAGATTATCTATTACTAGTCTTTCACCCATACGATGTACGGGAAAAACAACTTATAAAATACGCTAATTAATAATAAGTTGAACAATGAACTGCCAACATATGCACAATATAAGTAAAAACTTGCCATATAAAGATCTTTCAAAAATAAAAATAATAAAGAAAGAATAGAATTGTTGTTATCATACCCATGTAATGTACAACATCTTTTCAAAAATTTGATAGTAGTTAAACCATCCATCCGTTGCACGGGTGGAAAAACTTATTAAATATATTGTTAAATAGTTAAATATAAATCTGTAATATTTACATTTGTACAGAAAATATAAAAACACAAGTATACATTAATTAAATCAATAAACTTAATAGACTTAGTAATCATAAAGTTCAAAATCGTTTAAAAGAGAACATTCTTACATATAATCCTTCATACATATATACAATAATGGAAAAAATACATATTACCAGCCTAAGAAAACTAAAAAATTTAAAAAAAATGTAAATTGCATTAAAAAATTCAAATAACATTAAATTCACCAATGCACACGGTAGAGATGGTAAATTAACGAATTATAATATATTAGAATTTGTTTTAGAATTGACATTTCAGATTTGTTATTTTGAATTATTAGTAAAAAATAATAACAAACAAAACAAATGGGCAAAATGGTTAAGGTTTAGCTGTTAAACCCAATAGTCACAGGTCAAGTCTTCTTTGAGTACTTGCACAAAATTTTTGTTAAAAAGAAAACAAACAGTTACCGCAAAATTTACCAAATAAAGAAGGCAGGAAAATCGTGGTATAAAAGGTACTGAGACTTAAGTGGATTAATTAATATATAGATATAGATTAGTAAAATTTTAAGGTTTACGTCAAAAAGTAAAATTTAGGGGAAAAATTGAAGAACTTTAGGAACCTAGACAAAAATTTGAAGTTTTGATTTAATTAGGCATTTAAATATGACAACTAATGAGAAGAGATTGAGGGAAGTTTCCAAAACTTGTAATTAATTGACTATAATTAAGACATCTGGAAATATAAAATTCCATAAAAGGAATACACCACCTATACTTCAATAACCAATCTAAATCTATATTAATTCTTAGAAAAATAAATAAAAAATAAAAAAGAAAAGAATTTGACAGCAAGTTTTACCATAAAAAATAGGCGGGAAAATCGCGAAACAAAAGTTAACGAGACTTAATTCATTTAATTAATAATAATATATATAGATTATTATAAAATAAAGTAATAGCAAAATATAACAAATGGGTAAGTATTACTTTTTTTTTTTCTAAACAAAACGAATAAGTATTATTATCAAATAAAATAACAAAATAAAAGAAGCATATAAACGTATGATATTGGTTTTGGCGGGAAAACTTGCATATGATCACTATCCTACTTTAATATATATATATATATATATCTAATATAAGATAAGATATTATCTAATTTAAGAGTAGTCTAGACTCAGTTTTGGCGCCTATTAACGCTGACGTCATTATTACATCGGCGTATTGTCGTTTTCATCTTTTTTTTTTTAAATCCGGTTAAATTTGGTTATACGCTTTTACCATTGAGCAATTGAGCTAAATTCCGAAATCGCCTTTCCCTTTGTCTTTTTCTTTACGAATCCCATTCAATTCTGGTGTTTCAATTGTGTTAAATTCCTGAATCTAATTTCCCCGTTTTTGGCCTAGTAATCTATTCTCCTAGCACATCACTTTATTGTCGTTGCTCCGCCACCGTTGTCGGTATCTTTTGGACGAGTTTTGACCAGTAGCCACGTGCGGGTTCCTCTCCCAACTTATATTGCTTATAATTGCTCCTGAAAATGAACCGTTTCTTCTCCAAATTACCTTCTTATAATTGCTTTTCAAATCAAATTTATTAGATTGGTTTTGGTAGAGTTTTCCAATTCGTTTGATGAATATATTTGATTTTGTTCTTATTGGTTACAATTTTGAAATAATCTTATCTAGCTAGGATTCTGAAACAGTATCAGTGTCGAATAATAAGGATGATGATCAGATCAATTGTGACCAGATTTCAATGTGTAGTTTGCGCTATGTGTTTTGATTCCACCTAATATTGGTTAACGATGATGAAGGCCATTTACTCTGTTTCGTGACAATTAGTAGTTGAAAGACAATATCAATGGATAAACTGTATTGCTTTATTGATTGTAGAACCACATATTTATATACAAGTCTTTGTCATGTACTAGAATTACAACTAGACGTGTTTATATTATTTACAAGAATTGCGTTACAACTTGTAGACTAATCTGGACAACTTTTGCCTCTTTGTAGATGATTTAGTTTGACTTCAAAAAGTGTCATATAAACTCCCGGATGCTTTGGTTGACTTGGACTAGGATTAGTGTAATGTGAATTTCCCTTTGCCTTGAACTTCTTTTGGATAGCATGTTCTTCAATTCCGGTCACCTTCCATGTGACATCTTTAATATATTTAACATGCCCCCACAAGATAGAGCTCCCATTTTAGATTCCAATCTTGGGTCTGATCTTTTGAAATGTGGAATGAGACAATGGTTTAGTAAGAATACCGACAAGTTGATCCTTTGTGGAAATATAGGAGACTGTAAATGAACCATTAGCAGCATGATTCCTAACAAAGTGATAATCTATCTCAATGTGCTTCATTCTAGAGTGGAAGACTGGGTTGGAGGTAAGATACGTAATACCTAGATTGTCATAAAATATTCGGGGAATAGATGGAAGTGTAATTTGTAATTTGGATAGTAGATTTTGTATCCAGAGAAGTTCAGAAGAACATGAGGCAAGAGCTATGTATTCTGCCACTGTAGAGGAATGAGCAACGGTTTTTTGTTTTTCTGAACACTAGGATATGGCATTGCCTCCAAGGTAAAGATTATATGCTAAAGTAGAAGTTCGATTGTCAGGATTTCCAGTCCAATCTGCATCAGTAAAAGTAGAAAGAGATAAGTGGGTTGGTTTTTTAAGGAAGAGGCCATGATGAGGTGTTGATTTCAAGTATCAAAGAATACGTTTGACAGAAGTCCAGTGAGTTTCAGTAGGTTTGTGCATGAATTGGGATAATTTGTTAACTGAGAAGGAGATGTCGGGATGTGTGAGATAAAGGTATTGAAGAGCACCAATGACTTGACGGGATTGAGTGGGATCAGTAGGTGGGGAGCCATCATTAAGAGAGAGTGGGATGGATGTGGACATAGGAGTTACACATTCTTTAGCTCCAGTCATGTCAGTTTTTTGAACAAAATCTTGAATGTATTTATGTCGAGTGAGGAGAAGGCCGGAGGGCGTGGGAAGAACTTCAATACCTAAGAAGTAGTTCAAAGTTCCCATATCTTTTATAGAGAATCTTCTGGATAGAGTTTGGACAAATACAGAGATGGCAGATGGAGAATTTCCCGTGACAAGGAGATCATCAACATAGACAAGGAAATAGATGGCGATTGTTGGTGTAACATACAAGAATAGAGTAGTGTCGCTATTGGAAACTTGGAATCCATATGAGAGGAGAAATTTAGTAAGTTCATCATACCAAGCTCGTAGAGCTTGTTTGAGCCCGTACAATGCTTTGTGTAGGTGATAGACATGGGATGGAAAGTTTGGATCAGTGAAGCCAAGCGGTTGAGTCATATATACTTCTTTGGTGAGAGTGCCATGTAAGAAGGCATTATTGACCTCCAATTGTTGCATTGGTCAGTTACGATAGAGGGCAATGGTGAGGATGACACGGATGGTAGTGGGTTTAACCACGGGGTTGTAGGTATTGTAAAAGTCTATCCCTGAGCATTGATGAAAGCCTTCGCTACCAAGCGAGCTTTGTAGGGAGAGATAGTTCCATTGGGGTAGGTCAAAGATGAGGGAATAGATCCCAGCAACCCCTAACTTCATGACCAATTCGACCACAATATTGACAGATGGGTGGAGGAGAATTTGGATTTCTTCACTGGTCACTATTGGGAATGTAGGGAATACTGGAATTTGGAGTTGGAAGGATACCAGGAGCCGTGGATGGAGCTGGAGGGCATCTACTGTTTCTATTAGAATTGGAGAGATTTTGGCTATTTTTGTCTTGGGTATTTGTCCGATTTGAAACGAGACGGGTAACATGGATATCAAGAGTTGGAGTTGTGGTTTCGAGATCATGAAGGTATGTTTCATGATCAATTAGCTTTTCATAAAGCTCTTCAAATGGAATTGATGAGTCATGGGACCTTAGAGCGGCAATGAGTTCTTTATGAGCTGATCCAAGTTCTTTGGTGCAATAGTTGAGTAGGTCATCATCGGAAGGAGGAGATCCAAGAGTGCTCAACTATGGAAATAGTTTTTATTTGGAGAAGAAAATCAGTCACAGATTGGGATCCACCAGATAGCTTTGATAGCTTGTCTTTGAGGTGAATGATGTGGGATTGAGATCCTTTGGCGAAATATTGATGAAGTCTAGTACAGACTGATGGACTAGAGGTACAAGAGGACACGAATGGGATGATGGTTTTAGAAAGGGACGCAAAAATTGCATGAAGTATAAGCTAGTCCTGTCGTTTCTAAAATATATAATCTGGGTTTGGAGACGACACATTTTCAGCAAGGTTTTTAGGTGGGGAAGGCAGAGTACCGTCGATATAGGCAATGAGATTAAGTCTATAAAGTAATGACATGAATTGTGCCTACCAAGAAAAGTAATTGAGTGAGGCTAGTTTAAAGGTAATCTGAATGGCAACATTTATTTGAATAAGGGTTGGATGATTATTGTTTTCTGGTGGAGGAATTGGAGTATTGTTATCACTGGTGGTAATGGGAATATTGTTGGGATTAGATTGTCTAGTGAATTGGTTGGAAGAATCAATTATTTCATCTACTATTAAATAGCTGGAATGCAGAAAAAAAGTGGAACAGTTGGTGATAAAATATTAGAGGGGATCGAGACTCGTTAGACTGAATGCTCTGATACCATGAAAGACAAAATATCAATGGACAAACTGTATTACTTTATTGACAGTAGAACCACATATTTATATACAAGTCTTTGTCCTATATTAGAATTATAACTAAATGTGTTTATATTATTTACAAGAATTGCATTATAACTTGTAGACTAATCTGGACAACTTCTGACTCTTTGTAGATGATTTAGTTTGACTTCAAAAGGTGTCATATAAACTCCTGGATGCTTTGGTTGACTTGGACCAAGATTAGTGTACTATAAATTTCCCTTTGCCGTTAACTCCTTTTGGATAGCATGTTCTTCACTTCTAGTCATCTTGCATGTGACGTCTTTAATATATTTAACAGTAGTGCCATTATTTTTTTAATAAAAAGTGTTCATTGTGAAGCGTTCTTTAATCAAGACTCTGTTAGAGTTTTTGATATTTTTACTTTGAAGATGGTTGGTCAGTTGGACTTCTGAAGAGAAAAAGTAATAGGAACATATATACTTAGTACTTCCCATGATTTAGAATTTCTTGATTTATTGGTCGAAAGATATTTTACTCAGTGGAAGATCTAAATATTTTACTTGAATGTAATATCTTGTAATACCACGGTTTACATGCAATGAGAGCTTAGCCTCCTTTGTGTTAGAAATTTTTAATTTTTAATGTCAAGTTGTTCTTCTTTTCTAACTTTAAGATATTATTATGGGTTTAGCGATTATATATCAGAAATTTTGTCATTAAAATTGTATTTTTGGCATAATTGGTCATCATTTTTTTTTACGGAGTCAAATATTCTATGATTAATCTTTGCATCTTATTACTATATATTACTATATCAATAGCTATTCGTTTATGGTCATTTAAACATGCCTCTAAATATTATTATAATAATTTTCTATTAGTTTGGTTGTTTGGATAATTAAAAATATGAGTAGGTTAGTCTCCATGTTATCTCCATTGCATGGAATGATGAATCTTGATGTGGTTTGAGACACGAGTTTGCCTTTTTTAGCATCCCATGCTTTTGTAACCGACATGCTGTGTCGCATTCTATTTTGGTTATATTTTCTTGTTGAATCATATGCTTACATATTCGTCTACATATTGATCATTATTCTGCAAAATGATGGTATTTAAGTAGTTGCATTCAAATTATTAACTTCTTTAACTGATTGGCAAACAATAGTAGGATTATTAAGAAACAGCCAGCCTTTTTGATTCTTTAAGAAACATTGAGGAGGAGAAGCCAATTTTGTCCTAAGAGGTTGCTAACTGAAACTTGTGATGGTAGTGCAATTGGTGATAATGGTGAATTTGTAGCCTTGAACATTTTTTAATGGTATATAAATTGAGAAGTTCATCTTATTAACGATGATTATTCAAGATTTTAATTTACCTATTAATCTGAAAATGCAGAAAGGGAAAACATTAAACTGAGCTCTAAAGATGAATTGCACATGGACTTTACATGATCTTCAACCACGTTGATTTCAACTTAAGAACAACTAATGAATGGAAGATATGAACTGAACTTTCATCTAATTTGTCTTAGTATATTTGAATTTCATGAAGTGAGCTATATGGAATACTAGCTATTTCTATCCTTGACTCTTTGAAAATTGAAATAGATTGTCTTCATCATTTTGCTTATAGGCTCTATAATATTTTTTAGATCCATCATTACTTTGTTGAATCGATTGATGTACTTTTGCCTTTTTTATATTTTAGACAATATTTTTCTTCTTCTTTTTTTTTTCTTGATCCATGATCCAATATTTTTTGTCTTATTTTTTTAGGTCAAGCATTAATTTATCCAACTAATAAATTTCTCTTTTTTTCTTTTTCCAAAATACCCAATAATAACTTGCCAAATATACAATGTGGATATTGTTGCATTGGAGAATTTATTGAATGTAATGTCAATACTTTTTGTCACATATACACTGTCAGTATTGTTGCATTGGAGATGCTCTAGGTGGGCTTTGTAAAATCTTTAATTATCTCAGCATGACATAATGGGTTATTTTGTTATTTCATTCTGCAGCCCTAGCTATTCTGGTAATTATTCTTAGCTTTCATTCCTCTTGTCATTCTACGCATTTCATTTCTCTCTTTTTCCTTCAACTGTTCGATTTCTATACAACTACACAGAAGGACATAGTCTAAAAGAAATAGATAAATATACAATGGAGCTAAAAGTTTCCATATTTAACAATAAAATAGAATCCAATGTATAGTCCACTATAATTTAAAAATAAATTATCTCTAATACATTAACCAACTTGATAAAACTTATCTTTACAATAAAGATTATGGGAAGCAATGTGCCTTGAAAATCACTCGAAATGAACTTATCAAAAATATTAACGATTTATCCAGTCATATAGCAATGTCTAAATGAAAAAATAATTGGATGAAGTAAGAATAATTTGATGAAATATGAACAACTGCAAACTAAGCTTCTTTGACATTTATATTAGAATAAAATAGTAGAGATTGAAATCAAACATGAGTCCCTAAAGTAGAACAACCCATATAACACGTCTATATATAGTTGTAGGGTACAAAACCGTAAACAGTCTATATAACAGTCTATTACATAAGCCCTAAACACAAGACGTCTATGTATAGTTGTAGGGTGCAAAACCCTAATCCTACTGGGCTTTGATGGGCCTACAACTAGACATGCCAACTAATTTATCTAATTAATTAACTGGGCCAGATCAAACCCGGTCCAACCAATTAGACCTTAGACATGAATTCTAACAATCTCCTACTTGGACAAGGTCCGTTCCAAATCACCAACTCTTACCTTTGTGTGTGACCCATTAGGCTCCCACTAATGATGGCAAACATCATCATACTATTATTCTAATCCAATTAGAATAAGACAAACCAAAATCTCTATTTTAATTTATCATCGATTCACCCAAATCAATTAGTTCACGTCCCTTTCCAAGATTAACATCTAGCAATCCATGTGACGGGAAAGTCATACGGTACAACAAGCTTTTATATGTACAGTTACCGTGTAAATATAATCCCTTCATCAATATAACCCAATCTGTTAAGAGATATAGATAAACGTCAATCTCATAATAACCAGTTATGTTATTTACCTTAACTCTTTGTTGATCAAAACAAGTTATGATGAAATATTTTCGACCCATAACTTCACTCGGGCCGAGGAATTTATATCAACCAAAGTAGGTGAAAAGCACGTTATAATCTCCCATTATTCGGGAGTGATGAATCCTCATCTTACATACTCACAATATTCATGCAATTTACATTATACCTGTACGTCGTTTTCCTAATAACTGATGGCTAGAGTCTCATCAAATGTTCGACTAAGTATAACAATCATTACATAAGATTCTATGGTACCCTCAAGTCAAAGGATCAATTCGACAATTGTCCATTAGAGATCAACCATTGACGCTTAGATAACTTACTATGTGGTATTTCTAGGCGGGTCATACAATACATGTTCAACTAACAATATATTCATATGTCTATTCGGATGTCCCTACATCTTAACTCGTGAGATCAGCTACTTTCTTTATAAGAAAGAAATGCGACACATGCTAATCTATCCGCAATAATGATACCTGTATCTCATTACTACATCGACTAAGGATATTTTAAGAATAAGTATATAACTTACATCTCACAGTCACAACTCCTTATGATTAATAAATTGCTGATTTTACGAACTCCATTATTTTACAAGATAACTTTTGTCTTAATAATAGATCTGCTACTTAAATACATCAATTAATATGTGTTTATGCACATCAACGTCCTACATAGATTGCAACACCAGAATCTCATACAAATAGATCCAACTCTATTGTATCTAATATATATATATGGATTTATCATGACTAACATGCTATGACAACTTTGTCATAAAAACTCTTGTAGGTTTAGATGGATTCGTTCAATCTCTCTATCACTTTGTATCATCTCTTTTCAAACCGATGAGATCTAAATTTCCTTTGCTTGTTCAATGGCTTGTTAGGAACAAATTCAAGTTTAGTTATGAATTTTACGATCTAAACCGCTTCATTTACTACTTCCAAAGTATCTATGTATAAGGCTTAATATTTGAATCAGTAGTTATATCTATCTAGAACACTTTCCAGTTGATCAGACTACTATTATGAGTAAATACTTTCAGGAATATTTCTTTAGTCTTTTCAGACTGAGAACTGACATCAATAAATCCACAAGCTTTTACTTCATATTTATCCATATTTCAAAAACATATCTTCAAGTGCTTTTGAAGCATTTAAGAATGTTCATAACCGTTATAAGATGTTTCTCAGTAGAATTCACCTGGAATCTGCTTTTGACCTTCAAAACGTATGAAACATTCGGTCTAGTACATAGCATTGCATACTAGATAGATTCAGTTGTAATAACATAACGAATTCTATCCATGCAATCTTTCCCAACCTGTGTTTTATAACACTTCTTTTGAGAAAGTGTTCCATCTCTATGGGACAGAGTCCTCACAAGGACTCTTCATACAAAATCTTTTTAAGATTTTATCTATGTACATGGATTTGGATAGGTCAAGTATACTTCTAGATCTATCTCTATAGATCTACATACCAAAGACGTATGCTACCTTTCCCAAATTATATATGGAGAAAAGCTTTGAATTTTTTGTTTATATAGGGGAATATCGTGTTTCAATAATATGTTTCCCTATACAATATTATGAACACTGTCTAACTCCCACTAACTCCTTGTACACACTATTCATCTTCATTCTTGAGAAAATCAAACACTTTGATTATCCTATTAAAATGAAAGTTTCAGCTCATCTAAAGTTTGATAATACTCAATTTGACTTTATGGATCTCAAAAGCAGTTCAATTGCTTTTAGGTCACGGGAGAGTGGAGATCTGAACCTTGCAACCCAGAAGATAATGACACGGCCATCCCCAAAAAAATTATTACTTATAGTGAGTTATTCTCTGATTGTGATGTTTCTCAGATCGTTATTTAACTCTCTCTTGAGATCCTCTTTATTGCAGAGAAAGTGAAGCACTGCTGAACAGAAGAACTTCAGGAGAAGTTTTTTACATCTTTTTGGTGATAATCTCGAAGGCATTCACTTCAAGGAACTCTTAATTGAAGAGAATCTAGGAAAGGTCAGCCTCGCCACACTGCATAGCTTTGGCCTCTATCTCGATTTGGTTGGCAGAAAGCCAGGTCTGCATATCTCTTATTCTCACCTCGCATTCTTTATCTTCTTATATTTAGAAAAATTGCCAAACTTTAGAAGGACACTTCACTCTCTTATTCTCTTTCTCATATGATACCATTCCCTGAAGAAAAAGAAAGGAAAAAAATCTGATCAAGATCTCAGCAAAAGCAAAATGGAAATTGCTGTCGTTTTCCATGCCAAGAAAGCCATGTCCAACTGCCCGATCATAGCTGGGAAATCCTTGCCTAAGGGATTTGGTATGGTACATCCCTCCGAGGTTCCTATAAAATGACCTTTCAAATAGCCTAAGGCTCTCTCATCGAATAGAGCAAGATACAAGGGCCCAAACCTCTAAAAAGGCGCGCTAATCAGATAGCTGCCACCTCTGAAACCAGAATGGATGCAAATAAGTACTATTTGCCAGTTCACAAGGCCAGGGTAACTAAATTCTCTAAGATGAAGAACAACCTCCTCAAATATATTGACACACTTAGTCAACAATGAATCTAGGCGCTCTGGAAGTGGAGAAGCTTCCGACAGCGTCAAGGTGGCTGCAAGGTCCTGGCACAGAGCTAGACAAAGAAGGACAAACTTAAGTTTAAGGGAATGGACGTGATGGAATCTGTCCATTCGGCTTCATCTCTGGCCAATCAACTTCTAATAGCTCTTATGCACAACCAATCAAAGATCAAACACGTCATGGACTCAATTGAGAGGCTTCAGGATGAAACTGACAAACAATATTCTAAACTTAGTACCATAAAGAAGAAGCTGGCTAAAGTCAAACAAGGTCTCAAAAAGGGGAAGGTAGGTAGGCTAGTGGATCTTCAGAACCACACATCGAATATCAAAGTCATGGAAAGGCAGTTAAGGTCATCAATTATTGAGCTTTGTGCCGAGCTCAATCAGACAAAGGAGACTATGAAAGCCAATTATGTTTCAAATGTCTGAACTTTTCACTAGTCGAAACTCTACGAAGCCGACTAGCTAGATTCCTTTGTTATGGGTCAGGAGGACATGCTCCAGTAGGTGAAGGAACTCATGCCTTGTGCTGATCTCAACCTTCTCATTGAAAATTTTGAAATCTAAAGGCAGATCATGAACTTAACTTCGCTGCTCAGAAGGGGGCCAAACTGAAACTCATGATGGAAGATTCAAATAAGGAAGAGGAGCCAATTCTTGAAGCTGCCGAGGTTCAGACGCTAGTGATCTATATCCAAAGTGATATTAATGAGGGCCGATCAGAAGGCATTCCAAAGAAGACTGGATTAGAGGACGCTCTTCCGATCTCAAAGGCAACTGCGTAAGAAGTGGGTGCCAATCAGGCCAATGAATGAGTTTGTCTACTTTTGTCCCATTTCCTCGTTTGTTAACATTGCTTTTGCATACTAAATATGTTACTCCTTTTTGTGCCATTGCTATCTTTTTGTTCAAGTGTAAAAGGCTTCTTGTGACACTCCCAATCACAATATTTTCTTTCTTCCTCTATTAGTTGTGGCTGGCAGGTTAAAGTCTCTGTTTCTCTAGATCGGCCGATTTCTTCCAATCTCACCCGATCATATTTTGATCACTCTTAACACATTAGTCGTAAGGTGAGTCATATTAATGTGTCTGATCAGGACTATGTCTGATCAAAAGTTATGAGCTCAACATTACATCTCAACCCCTCTTTCTAGACATTTTTCGCAAGAACTTCTTTTGTTAAGAAAAAATAGAAAATTTTCTTAAGTGATGAATGTTAACTCTAAAGATTTCATTTTCATGGGCTTACCATTATACGCTAATCAGAAACGTACTACACTTCACAAAGCATTTCTGACTTGAAAAAATTGAAAATTTTTCAAAGTGCTGAAATTAAAGATGCCCTATTATCGTATGGGCTGATAAGAAGGCAAATTGGGACAACCGAGGCTTGATTCGGGACACGTCTGTCCAAATGTTCATGTCTGATATGAACTCGATCTCACCTTTATTATATTATTGTATGGGCTAATAATAAGGTGATCTGGGGCAACCTGAGGCTCGATTCTAGACGCTTCTATCCAAATGTTCTCATTCGATCTGAACTCAACCTCACCTTTATTATATTTTCGCATAGTCCTGACACATCCTAAGTTCGGCTAAATCTGGCTTATCTGAACCGTTGCCTGTTGACCTTGTAATATGGTGTTTTTACACGCTTTTTAAATTTTTATTGAGTTCAGCTAATTACTTCCGATCAAGATTGTTCCTTTTGGGCATGTTATTTAACAATATTTTGCCTTAATCTGAGGCCAGCATTTGTGGCTGAGCTCAAATTCTTAGGTTTCTATTATAGAAGTACGGTTAGATAAGAGCTGGGTCTATGGTGCCCTAGTTGAGCTTATCAAACCTTGGCAATTGAGTTCCCTGATTGGGCTCAACGAGCCTCATTGCTTGCCCTAGTGCAACTTCTTTAGTAGAAAAATTATTAAGTGTTGGATTCGCATTTTTAGAACTACATTATCGTTTGTTAAGATCATAGCAAAGCCAATCTGGTGACCCTATTAGCTGGATGACTTTTTGATCGGTCAACTATGGCCAATCAAGGTCTGCCTCTAGGATCAGTAAGATGATCGTTACTTACCGCAATCTGAGATCAGTTGGGAATGGCCAGTCTCTGATTCCCAGACCTTTGTTGGTGACTCTTGTTTGGAAGGTGTTCTAAGTCTTGATTGGGCTCAATCAGTGTTTTACTTGAGAAGTTGCTGGGGCCTCAGCGAGCTGTGGGAATTTTGTTTTCTTGATTGGGCATACCAAACCTTTTAAGAATTGATTAGGTTGCCATGCCCCAGTTTGGGCTCTGCGAGCTGAAAAAATTTTGTTTCCCTGATTGAGCTCACCGAGCCATTTAAGAATTGATTGGTGTGCCGTGCCCCAGTTGGTACTCTGTAAGCCTAGGGAATTTTTTTTCCCTAATTGGGCTCACTAAGCCTTTTTTATTTGTGTACTAGCTTATAGAATACCTGTGAAAAAAAGTTTATAAATTCTGAATAGTAAAGTGACCTGACATTGGCCCTAATTACACATGATTCCCAATCGTAAAAAAGAAACAGCGTAATCCAACGGTTCCAGAGAAGCTATTGGTAGTACTTTTTCAAGCATTCCGCATTCCAAGGATGCGGTAGGCTTTCCATTCAAATACTCCAAGCGGTATACTCTATTAGGCAAGATCTCCTCAACAGGCAATGACCCTTCTTATGACTTCTGCGATGCCGCTGGCGCCAGATGTATCCATCTGAGAACTAGTTCTCCTAGTTCAAACCTTTAGAGCTTGACCTTGCGATTGTAATACCTTGCACTTCTTTGCTTGTATGAGGTGTTTTTGAGATCCGCTAAGAGCCTCTTTTCATCCAGTAGATCAAGTTCAGTTAGAAGTGCCTCGTCATTACGTTCGGCATCATGATGTTGAACGCGATAAGACAGGATATCTATTTCTAGTGGAATTACCTCTTCGACCTACGGTCCTTTTAGATCTTCTAGCCGAGCCTTCAAGCTCGAGTTGATGATCTTATTCACAGCATCCACCTGCCTGTTTGTTTGAGGATGATGCGGGGTGGTATAATAGTTTTTAATCTGAATTGCTAGTGGAACTTCCTAAAATTTGCCACTATCTATGACCAAGGCATGAGGAATCCCAAAGCAATAAATTATCAACTTCCACACAAAGTTTGTTGTTTTCTATTTCATGATCTTAGCCAGGGCTTCCACTTGCACCCACTGGGTAAAATAGTCTACTACCATGATTGCATACTAGGTTGATCCTTTCCCCAATGGTAGACGACCCGTCAAGTCAATGCCCCATTGTGAAAACGGCTACAAAGCTGTGATAAGGCTCAATTCTTCGAGGGAAGATTTGTTACTTGTTGTAAGGAACTGGCGTTCTGGGCATCTGCGTACAAATTCGATTGCATCTTTTTTTAGGTTGGGCCAATAGCATTCTTATCTCAAAATCTTGAAAGCCAATGTTTGTCCCTCCAAGTGGTTGCAGCCAATCCCCCCGATAGACTTCCCTTAAGGCATAATCAGCTTTTCCTTCATCTAGGTAGTGAAATAAAAGCTGTGAGTACCTCTTCTTACATAATTCATCACCCATTAGGGTGAACCAAGCGGCTCTGATCTGTAGCTGGTAGGCCTTGACTTTGTCTTCGGGCTATATCCCCTTTTTTAGATATTTGATTATCTCATCTTTCCAGTCAATGAGTCCTCATCTCTCCAGTCGACGAGTCCTAGTGTGATACTTTACACGGCTCTAGTGTAGTCAAGCATAGAGTGCTCTATCCTTCCAATTGGTACACTCGTGATGAGATCAGCTCCGAGGTTAGTCTCTAATCTTGCCAAGGTGTCAGCCTGACAGTTTGCCGATCTTGGGACCTGAAGGAGTTCAAAGGTTGTAAAGCTCCTTGCCTTATTCCTGACAACTGCACAGTACTTTTATACTTCTGTTTCCTTTGTGCCAAAGTCACCACTGATCTAGTACGATTAATGGGGAATTGCTGTTAACCACAAGTCGGGCAATTCCTGTTGATTTCGCCATCTCCAGCCCTACGATGAGTGCCTAATATTCTGCTTTATTGTTTATGATCAGGAGTTTGAAACGACAAGCTTGGCAGTAAATATGATGATCGGGTCCCATTAGGATAACCTTGGTGCATGAACAAGAGTCTATTGCTGGCCTATAAACCAACATTTGCCATTGCCCTCCTGGTTCAGCCGCCAATTCCACTGGAGTGAATTCGGCCGTGAAGTATGCTAAAGCCTGGCCTTTTGCTGTTGTTCGGGGTTTGAAAGTGATATCAAACTACCCCAGCTCTAAAGACCATTTCATCATCCTTCCAGAAGTGTTGGCCTTCTGGAGTCGTAAGAGGTAGTTGGTGAGAACTTCCATCAGATACTGTAAGAAATATGGCCTCAGCTTTCTAGTTGAGATCGCTAGGTGGATATCTAAACTCTACATCTTTCAACATCTAGATGATGAAGTACACAGGTTTTTGAATGTCGTCTTTCGTCTAATTAGGATGGAGCTTACTGCGACTTCTGACACAGCGAGGTGTAAAGTCAAGATGTCACCTTCTGACATAGCATGGCTAACTATTGCTTGAGGGTGGTAAAGGCTACTTGTCACTCCTCTATCCACTGAAAATCTCCATTTTTGCATAGGACATCAAAAAATGTTTTACATTTATCATCTCGACTGTGCAATAAAACAACTTAAGGCTGTCATTCTTTTGGTCACTCTCTCTGTATCTTCTTTACCCTGCTACGTGGTTGCAAACTGATGAGAGCCTAAATTTTATCGAGATTGGCCTTGATACCCCTTTGATTAACTATATAGCCAAGAAACTTTCCAGAAGCAACGCCAAACGAACACTTATGTGGATTTAGCTTCATCTTGTAGGCTCAAAAGATGTCAAACATTTCCCGAAGATGGGTGATATGATCCTCGGACATGATGCTTTTAAGAAGCATGTCATCGACATAGACTTCCATTGACTTCCCAATCTGTGCTGCAAACATTTTATTCACCAGTTTCTGATGTGTTGCCCCAGCGTTCGTTAGTCCAAATGGTAGGATACAATAGCAGTCTAATCCACAGTCTATTGTGAAAGACGTGTGCATGGGAATCTAATTGTAACCCGAATATGCATTCACAAAGCTGAGCCGTTCATGTCCAGCGGTAGCGTCCACTATATGATTTATCCACAGGAGAGGAAAACTGTCCTTAGGACATCCCTTGCTTAGATCAGTAAAATTGATACAAAGACGGTAAGATTTGTTGATTTTCCTTACAAGAACTGGATTAGTGACCAAGCAGGATACTTTACTTCCCGAATAAACCTATTTCCTAGAAGTTCGATGATTTCCTTTTCCAGCACTTCATACCTTTCTTCATTGAGAGGCCTCCACTTCTCTTTTCGGCTTCATCATAGGATCAACAATGAGCTTATGGCATGATAGATCGATGGCATCCCTTCCAGGTCTTCATGTGACTAGGCGAAGACATCTAAATTTTACTTCAGAAAGAAGATGAGCTCAGACCGCACTGACTCTTTTAACTCTGCGCCAACCCGGAGTTGAACTTTAGACCTTGTCTCATCTAGGGAAACTTGGACTAAAGCCTCTACTGGTTCTACCCTAGCTTCCTCCCATATACAGGTTTAAGGGATCATCTGTGGTCTCTTGCTCATTTCTACTCTTTAGTACAACCACTTGTCTCAGTAGTACATCCAGATTACATTCCCGGGCCAGCCTTTGATTCCCTCGAATGACTCGCACTCCTTGAATGGTTGGGAATTTCATCATGTAATGATATATAGAGGTTGCTACTTTAAATTTAGACAATATTAGATGCCCGAGGATTGCATTGTAATTGGAGTTGACATCAATTAGTATGAAATCTGCCAAAGTTCTCCTCACCCTGGGTTCCTCCCTGAGTTCCATCATCAATGTGATCTATTCTCTTGATGTCACAGGCTATCCAGAAAAACCTTGAATCATGTCTCGATACGGCTTGAGGTGGTGTTTTCCAGTCCCATCAGATTATATACATGCCAAAACAAAGCATTTACTCCATTTGTATTGTCGGCCAAAGTTTAGTGGATCAGGGCTCCTAATAATGGCATTGTGATGACTAGGGCATCATCATGGATCTGTATGACCCCTTCCCTATCAGCTTCTATAAACCCAAAGGTCTCTCTTGCTATCTCTTCTGGAGTCATGCTGATAGTGGCCAATTGATAACTGGTACATCTTTCTCTGACCAGGCGTCGCCTCTGGTTCAAAGAACCTTTAGTGGTTTGATTTCTACCAATCAATACTTGAAATTTGGCTAATGGGGAGCATTTTGCACTAGAGAAGGTGGTGTCATATTGGCATGTTGCCCTGATAGGGACACGTATTCTTACATATGACTCTTTCGATTAGATGTTGGATCTCAATCAGCAAATCACTATAATCATCCGTCTCGTGGTCAATTGAGCGGTAATATTTGCAGTACTTACAAGGGTTTAGCAGCGAGGGGTTCTTTCAAAACCAGCCTAGGCTGTGGCAGCAAGTGTTTGTCCCTAAAGGCCATGACAATTAGCTTAGGAGTAGTGTTTAATAGGTGGGTCATAGCCACCGGCTCTGGCTTCGGTTGATATGGTCGAAAACAATCCGTGGTCTGGCCGGCTCTCCATTTTCCTGTTTGGATTGTTGTTTCTATTAAAAAGATCTCTATCCTTTTTGGGGTTTCTTGTTGATCTTTTCTCCAATGTTGCAGCATTGGCTTCCTCAGCTGCAATGTACCACTCCGCCCTAATCAAAATTTTGCGATAGATTCTGGGGCCGTCCTTGTGGGCCAACCACCAGAACCTTGAATTTCGTAGCAGGTCCAGAAGGGGCTGCTAGTAGAATTGCATCATCATACACGTGGTCTGTGTCCATAACCTCTTGTTGAATCGAGCTAGGTAATCTTTCAGTTTCTCATCTTTTCCCTATTTCACCACTAGCAATGCTTCTTTGATTTATTCGAACTTTAAATCCCATGAAATTGGCTATAAGCATAATTGATAGGTCTAACCATGAATTATTCGATCCTATTGAAAGCGTCGGGAACCAATAGCGTACCCAGTCCCTAAAGGTTGTTGGGAATGCTCTACACATGATCACCTGACTGACACCTTGCAGTTCCATCCACGCTGTGAACTTGTAAACACTGGTTCTATCCTAAACGGCGATATTCAAAGTCTTGATCTTCTCCTTGATGGGGTAGGCTAGTATCTAGGTTCTAAAAGACAATAAAGTCAGGACCTCTACAGGTGGGCATATTCCCAATGGTTGGCTTTCAAGTTTGTCGACCCATTTCCAGAGTCGATCCATCTCACCTCGGCCTCTCCGTCGCGCGGAGGAGGAAGGAGCACATCCTTCTCTTGTTGGTTCTGTTTTTCTCTCTGGCTGTCTGCACTATGTGAATAATGAGATCGGCTATGTTGAGGTCTGTGGTTCAGTACAAGGCTTGCTCTTCTACTCCTTGACCTATCTGGTCCCAATCTATTAAACACACTATTGGCAGGTCTCATGTTTCCTCGATGAGGTACAATGTGATGGTTATCCCCCATACAATTATGGGAAGAAACTGGACGTTGTGTCCTAGCCAGACGAGCCCCCTATACCCAGGTCAGTGAATGCCCACTTCGAATCGATTCAGCCTCATCTTTCTAATGTTCTACAACTTGGACTGGCGGTGAAGGTGGAGATGGCTACTGTCTCAGCCTCTCCAACTGGCGATGCAGGAATTCTACCTGAGCCTAGAGAACTCCCAACTCAAGGTTAGCCTGGGTGTATTGGTCATCCTCTCCAACGCCATGTTGTTAGTCCAGAGCAACTACATGACTTTCCTCGCGGTCACTTGCTACTGAGCGATTCCTGACCATCCTTTTGACAAGATCGTGAGATGAAGTGATTCAATATGCTGGTGTGGGTCTTACTAGTCAAAAATAGATGCCTTTCCTCTAGCACTAATTGTTGACGTTGGGTTCAGGTGTGGCCCGAAGTCAACAAAATGTGAGTGATGCGGTAATGAAGGGTGATCAGGATTTGTAATCAAGATAAGATCTAATGTGAGCATGAGAACATGAGGGATCGATCAAGAGTCATCTTTAGAATCGAATAATCATACTGCAATAATTATCTCTCTAAATTTTATTTGTTGTCCAAAAAGTCTCTTCTCAAATGGCACTCCGAGGCCCATATTTATAGGCTAGATCTGGGGTGCTTTGGGAATTCTATACATCTGTTCAGACATAAACTTATTTTGACTATACTAGGTACAATGTATATTTAGTTTTGTCTCAATAACTGCTTCCAACCGTCAACACTTTCCTCGTGTTCTCCAAGCGCTTGCTATCATCGTTCTAGCCAACATCCCCTGATTGGCCATTCCTAATTGGGACACTCATATCGGATGTCAACACCTGATCTCCACCTGTGTAGTGCAATCAATTCTGGATCAGTACTTATTTCGGATCAGCCCTACCACGTGTTCAGCCACATTACCCACACGGTGCAATCGGTATCAACACCATATGTCAGCATTCCCTCCTCCTCCCAAAAGAAAAAAAAAAAAAAAAGAAAAGAAAAGAAAAAGGAAAACACAAAATATGTTGTACTCACGCTACCCACATTGCTTAGATCAAATGACATGTTTTTTATTTCAAAAAACTACATATCAAAATGTTTGTGAAAAAGTCTTTGCTACTAGCTTTGCTCTTCTTGCTTCAATGTGATCAGGGTGGACGAGGTGAACATCAAACCAGTACTAAATGAGTGTTAGTATGATGAATTTATCATTTAGAGAACACATAAGTACGGCATGATAACCATTGTTTTGTCTAGGACACAATTCTTTGCTTTAACTATTTTTTTGGTCCAAAAATTTTTTATCTAGTTTTGCGTGTATCAACTAAATTTTTTGTCTCATAATTCATATTTTTATAGTTGAATCTGAAGGTCTTGACGAGCAAAGACAAAAGAATTTGACTTCTAGTAGTGTTTGTTCCAATGATTTTGAACCTGCCTTTGGTCTCATGCTTGTAGCACATTGCCAGGCAATGAATGATCTACATGGAACCTATTTGCTTAGCATCATGATGGATAAATTTGCATTAAATACAGTCTTCTTGCTAGATTAGGATTTTTCATAACAAGAATGAAATAGTCTAGTCAAGTGTGAGTTCGTTTGAATGCATATATTGCTTTAGCTGTTGCGAGATACCTAATTTTTCATCTATTGCATGTTTGATTGATAGCCATTGGGATTTTAATTGTTGTTCTTGTTGAATTTAAGAAATTTGATGATGTTTTGATGCCTAAAAATATTCTAGGAACTAGTGGAGAGAAGCCATTAGTATGAATCATCCTGAAAGAAATTAATTGAGTAGAGTTGACATATTATTTCTCTGGGTATGCTATTATTTTAAGAGTAATGTTATTGGAGGCAGACTTAGCATTTCTATATTGGAGAGAATCCATTAACATGAATCATCCTGAAAGAAACTAATTGAATAGAGTTGACATATTATTTCTCTAGGTATGCTATTATTTTAAGAGTAGCACTATTGGAGACTTACTTAGCATTTTTATATTGGAGGATGAGTAGATAATTATAAAGACATGGAGACATTCACCCATTCATTATCCAGTTAAAAACTACCACCTAGACTAGAAACCTGTATCTAATATAGATAAATAGCATTATTCTTATTTTAACTGTTTTTAAATATTTCGTGCATTAGTATTATTGTAAAAATCACATTTAATAGGATCAATTAAACTTCATGTTGGCATGTAGAAAGCAAGCCAAACATCCGTTAACATAAAAAAGAAACTTAATAGAAGCAAAATTCTAGCAAGAAATTGAAGCATAATCAAAATACATGGTACTTATCCATAGTTGAACCTCCAAAATCTACCACAAAAAGGATAAAAGAAAATAATATGAATCAAGTGTTAATTTAAATATAAACTTAAAGAGCAAAAAATTGGAAGAGCAAACTAATATAGGTTACAAAAGAAAAAAGGAACTACAATCTTATCAAAAGAATTTTTTTGGATTTGTAGAAATTGAATGTCACTCATTTACTTATAACCCACACATATGATCCCCTTCTACACAATCCAATTAACTTCACTATTGACCGTTGCATACACTTATCCAAATTTCGAAACACAACTCGAATAATTGATAGAACTGTAAACTTCCATTTCCCACAAGCAAATATGCATAATAATCAACTAAGAATGTATAATGGGGCTGAAGATTTGGACAAGAATGAGCCAATTTAGGGACGATCTAGGATTTTAATGACATGAGCTATAGAATGAAAAAATAGCAATCAACATGGACTAAAATTTTTTCACCCAAAATAAGGGGGTAGTTGATAAATACGGCCAAACTATTGAAAAAGGGACTTATACGGTGAAACGTAAACAAACAACCATACAAATATGCCTGAATCAAATACGTTGTGCACACCTTCAGTTTCACAAAAAAATCGCCGATGTGCACCATGAAATCGGTTTGAAACTCGACTGAATTCCTTCATTCATCCATTAAACATAGAGTTGAAGAATTTGGTGAGGGTGATGAAGAATTTGTGGCAGACTCGTTCGTGATTCTCTAGCTGTTTAGCCCTTCATATTATCATCAAAATTCTTCATATAATTTGTCAAGGTAGTTTCTCTATTCCCTAATCTCTTTAATTATGTTTCATATTTTCAAATTCTGAAAAATACTAGAAACGCACAGCACCCATTTGATTTTGCTATGTGCAGAGGTACATTGTCCCTGAGTACTGAGATTTTGGGCCCAATTTTTGTCCTATATTTGTTTGCTATTATGTCTGAAAGAAAAAAATGGGTTTCTATGGAGCAACTGTAAGAACTACTACCGTCTGGAAAGGATTCGTCTTTTGAAGTTCTAGCTGCTGCTTTAGTCTTGACAGTTCTGCCTCTATATCCGTAGCAAACTTCCTTCTGTTTAATGTGAAAGAGTGTAGAGTCTATAGAGACAAACTTGTTGTTCTATTTTTTGCTTCATAAACTACTGTGCAAAGTTTTAATAATGTGAAGCATTTTATGTCTATGGTTCCGCTGCATATATCTCATTTTCATTGGTAAGGCAATGGTCAATTGAACTTCTACCCAGTGCCGTCCAATAGGTTCCCATTATAGACATGAATTTGAGCCCCATTGGTTCATTGGAAAATGTAAGATTTGGTTATTGAAACGCCAATGTATTTGCAACATATTACGAGTTTACCTATAGGGATACAGATCAACGCAGTGTTCTGTGCACTGCAAAATTATTAGTATTCTCTAACTATTTTATATGTTAAATTCAACCTCATTCATTAGTAATATTTGTAAATTATGTTATGCAAAATTATCTAATTTATTTAAGCTACCAAAAAAATTTATGGGTGGCTGTAGAGCACATGGCAAGCATACCATAATCCAATGGGTGTCTAAAACCAGTCAACTCTTCATACTTCTCCATAGTGGCATACTCAGGCATTGGTCACGGGTTGAATGTAGGATTCTTGTTGCTTACCATTGGCCCATCCCCATCTTCTATAGTGTGAATAAGTTCTTTTGTTTGGTGCTACAAGCTCCAAAAACCATTTTAATGCAAAGAAAAATTTAGTTCTTTTGATCTAACAGTTAAAATCATCTTGAGATTTGTATGAAGTGTATGGTCAAAGATGGCTTACTTATGCCTAATGCCTATAGAAATTTTACCTTAATGTAAGGAAAACAGCAACGGACCTTGGCATGCATAAATGACACAACATAGGCATGCTAATATATAATTTTTTTACAGATCAGGAACTGGACAATTTTATGTTGTTCAAAATTTTATATATATATACACACACACGTCATCTTAACTTTTTTAATATAGAATACGATACATGCCACATCAAACACTTCAAGGAATGTCTAACACCATTAACGTTCAGCTATATAAGCAGTTCCTTAGCATGACATGAACGCCAATGTATGCATATAACATAGCATGTCATGGAGTGTCCAAGTGTCGGTTTTCTACTAGACACCAGAAGGTACATGTTAAATATGGACCCATCATCCTTATACAAGTATTTGTACCATGGGTGACCAGCTTATAAGTTCTTTGTTCTAATAATCCCTTCAGCTTTTGGATTATTGAATCCCTTCAAGAAAAATTAGCTTGTCCTAGCTTCAAGGAAAAATAGCTTGTCCCAGATCCTAGGTAAAGCTGCTCTGCTAGAGTTTTGAATACTTAACCCCCTTTGGTAGAAGATTAGTTTTCTTCAATTGTTGAGCAATGTATAAAGGAATATTAAAGTCTGTTAGCATTTTAAGGCAACTTCCAAATAGCAATAGAATGAGTAGAAAACTAGAAACAAGTGGACTTTATGAACTACTTGGATATGATCAATTCGACCAATTTTTTATTTCACAATAATAGTTTGGGGTTGAGATCTTACTTTAGATAACCTTGTAACTAAGTTCTAAGATCGTAGCAAGAGAAGAGGAGATATATCCATACCTCTAGTTCACTATCTCAGTGGTTCTTTTATTGAAAATGTAAAGCCTTGTGGAGATCAATTAAAATCTCAATGTTCAAGGATGAGTGTTTGTTAATTCTTGAGAAACTCTCTGAACAGTTCCGAATGAGGACATGCTGTCATTCTAATGAAGCTGATCTTCTATTAATGATGATAATCTAAACGCTTTGTTGCTTTGGATTATAGAAGTAGCATTATTACACTATCTCTCAAACTTTGTTGCTTTGTGACTTTTTTACTAAAAAGTAGCATTACATGTAACTTTTCCAAT
Source organism: Nyctanthes arbor-tristis (assembly GCA_963692815.1). Taxonomy (NCBI): domain Eukaryota; kingdom Viridiplantae; phylum Streptophyta; class Magnoliopsida; order Lamiales; family Oleaceae; genus Nyctanthes; species Nyctanthes arbor-tristis. The sequence continues at coordinate 79,289 of CAVNYN010221474.1, forward strand.
GTACAAGAATTTTCCAATTTATTCTTTTTCTTTTTCTTTTTTTTTTTTTTTTTGGGGGGGGGGGGTGTGTTACTGCATTTCTATTAAAGCAATTGATACACTTAATCTCTCAAGTTTGATTGCTTTGTGACTTTTTTACTAAAAAGTTGCACTACGTGTAACTTTTTCGAAGTACAATAATTTTCTTATTATTATTTTTTATATTTATTTGGTTCGGTGGGGTGGGTGGGGGAGGAGGGAAAAAACTAAACTTAATTCAAGTAGTGCAATTCTATTAAAGCAGCTTGACCGATTTAATCTCTCAATTTTGGTTTGTTTGTGACCTTTTTACCAAAAAAGTTACTCGTAGTGTAACTTTTGCATTTCTTGCAAAAAATGAGAACATGTATATTTTGGTTCCATGTCAAGTGTCAACTGAATTTGAGCATCAAATTCGAAAAACTTGATCATTTTGGTTTGCATTTCTTAAATTTTTTGTTATCTATGATTTGTCTTATTTATTTATTCTTTCTGTGACTTTTTTGTTTATTTTTGTGACGTAATTATTTCTTCCCTTAAAGTTTGTGACTTTTTCTTATGTGAGTTTTCTGTTTCTACACTGTGTTTCAACAATCTTATTTGTCTACTTTTTTTTCTGCTAGGATATGGATAAACTCAATGTATTCAGTAAATATGGTGGCAAATGGGAGGATGAGAAGTACACAGGTTATGCAATGATTGGAATTCTTGTGCCGAAAGATTGCACTTACAATGACCTAGAGAAGATGATTTTTTCGAACCTGAAGTTAAGTCCATCAAGATAGGCAATTGCAATAAAGTACAAGGTGAAGAAGAACTTGCCTTTGATGAACATTACAGATGACGATTCTTTAGCATTCTATTTGGAGTTCAAGAGAAAAGAGAACCAACTTACAAGCTTCCCATTGTGTGTAAATGTTACTCCAACTTCTAAACGTCACAAAGCAGCAACTTACCAAGACATACAGCTCTTGGAGAATGAAATTAATGATGATCCAATGCAATTACCATGTTTAGATTCTAGTTCGGGGGTAACATTGCCAACAATTGAAGACATTACTGAGGACATCTCCAAAAGCCTTTCTGAAATTGAGGAAGTCAATGATGAATTGGAGAGTGAAATTATTTCAAATGTTATTGAGATTGGAATTGTGGAGCACTTGACATTCAAGGACAAAGAACCGTTGAAAACAAGAATGTCAACGTATGCCATAAAAAACCATTTCCAATTCAAAGTGGAGAGATCAGATAGAAAGAAGTAAGTGCTGATATGCATTAATGAGAATTGCAACTAGAAATTTAGAGCCTCAAGACTTGGTAAGACAGAAATGTTCAAGATAAGATACATTAGAAATGATCACATGTGTTCAACTAATGTCAGCTTGCGGGACCATCGCCAGGCAACAAGTTCAATAGTTGGAGAATGTGTCAAGTAAGTATCTCTCCAATAAAACTACAAATTCTACAGATATAATCACTGACATGATGAATGCATATGGAGTGACAATGACATATGATAAAGCTTGGAGATCAAAAGAGAAGGCATTGGAGTTGGTGCGAGGAGGCCCAGCAAAGCCTTATGAGAAACTTCCAGAGTACATGTTTTTTGACTGAAAAAACAAATACTGGATCAGTTACAAAATTTGAGACTGATGAAAGAAACAGATTCAAGCGCCTTTTCATGGCATTAGGAGCATGCATTCAGGGATGGAAGGATTGCCAACCAGTAATGGTAATTGATGCTACACACTTAAAAGGAGCTTATGGCAGGATGTTGTATACAGCATGCACTCAAGATGCAAATGACAACATATTTATATTAGCTTTTAGGATTGGTGGCACTGAAGCTAATGACTCGTGGGAATGGTACATCAACATGCTAAAAGAAGCTTTTGGAGAATGAGAAGGATTGTGTATAGTCTCAGATAGACATCCAAGCATAAAATATGCAGTTGAAAAGGTATACAACAATGCAGCTCATGGTCTTTGTTCTTACCACATACTAAAGAATTTGAAGAAAAGCTTTGGTAAAATTTGAAGCAAAATTGCAAAACCATTGAATGAAGTTGTACGGGCATGTACAAAAGATGAATTTGAATATTAAATGAAGAAACTCGACAAACTTGATAAAGGCAATTCGAGCAGAATTGGCAAATCAATATTTTCTTCTTGTTTTCTTTTCTTTTGTTCTTATTGGTGTTCCTCGCTATTTGTATTATAGTTTGAGTTAAAAAATAGGCATTATACTAGTTTTACAAATATTTGTTCTTCATATCGGTTATTATAAGTGGTCAAGGGCATACATGACAAATACCCGATTTTCAACAATGACTTCAAATATTGTTGAGTCGGTGAATGCAGCAACAAAATGTGCAAAATCTTGTCTAGTAGAGCCTTTACTAGAATCATTGAGATGCTTTAAGAATGGTTCGTGAAAATTTTGGCTAATGCAAGAGGAACATTGACAAAACTTGCATGGAACAAAGAACAAATATTGACGGAGAAATCGATTAAGTCAAAGAAGATAAAGGTAAAATACATATTCATTGGCAATGGCAAGTGACTTATCTTATGGGGTTATGAATGTTTGGCTTCTACTCAAACTCATACGTTGTGTCTGATATATGGAATGCAATTCCCTTTTAGAATCCATTTTGTTGTTTCTTACTACATTATTTTAGTATAAGTGAAGGTGTTAGAAAATTTATAGGAAACATAATGTGAAGGTGTTAGAAAATTTACTATCACAGGTAACAGCTTCAAGTGCAATAGCATACCAAGTAAATGATGGTAGTTCCATATACGTGGTGAATATTAAAGAAAGTACATGCACATGTAATCAATTCCAAGTGCACAAACTTCCTTGTAAGCATGCATTGGCAGTTATAGCAAAGAAAAATGAAGATTGTTACACTTAATGCTCAAAATTTTACATAAAGAAGACGTATGTTTTGACATATAGTGGGACAATATTTCCAATTCCAAAGCAATCTGACTGGAACACATCAAGTGATGTAACATCAAGAATAGTCTTGGCACCTGAACCAAAAAGGAGACCTGGGTGACCAAAGGAAAAAAGAATTCATTCAGCTGTAGAGAAAAATCAAAATGCAAAATGTGGAAGATGCAAAAAGTATGGCCATAATCAAAGAACATGTGAAGAGCCAGCTCCTTTAAAGAGAAAAGCAAAAACCATAAGGAAGTTACAATATGTTGATCATGTAGTTGAACAAACTAAAGAACAAACACATTAATGTAAGATTCTAAATTCTTCTTCAATTTTTCATAACATAGATTTTTCTAATTGCAATTTCCGGGATGCTTAATTGAAACTGAGGTTATATAGGTTCTGTTGTGCTGAATTTAAAGTTTCTTAAGGGATTTAATTTTGGAGTTCTGATAGTAGATGTTTATTTTTGATCATGTGATTTGATTCAACATGGATCACTTTGAATTAGATTTAAAAGTTAAACTAGTCCAACTATTAAAAGGGTTGTGTAACTTGTGTTTGAAGCTATGGTTTAGACATTCGAAGCTATTAGAGACTGAACATGAGTCAATCATTCAAAGACAATGATGTGAGTAATTACAGCTTGTATTTTAAAATATTCTGTTGATCATCCCTTCTCATATTTTGTTTTACCAACAATTTTTACTTTATAGGGTTTGATGTTGGATTAATTTGCTTTGCAGTAATTTATTCATGGAAATACCACAACATGCAAAGTCAAATGTGGTACAAGTCAAGAGGCTCTTGTTCTGTCTAATGCCATAGAATATTAAAGAACTAGACATTCTTCTCCATCCCCTACAAAGCAAAGCAGTCTGGGTCTCATTTTGATTTCTTTTTCTTGTTGAACTTCTTGCCATGTGAATTGCACCATTTAAGAATAGATATCATTGCACCATTATAGATTTTGATATATCTATCCAAATTTTTGAACTAAGCTTGAGTTGTGTGTTCTCTTATCTCATGAATGCATAAGATCTCTCTTATCTTCATATTCTGTTTGGGTTTGGTAACGTGCAATTTATAGTTTCTACTTATACCAGATTTTATCGTTCTTGTTCCGAAAACCATCATCTTTTTATCAAGTATTTTCAATTAAAATCATATATTTGTAGAGAACAAATAAGGAACTTAAGCATTTTCAATTAATGTCATAGATTTATAAAAAGTCACATTCTATGTAACTTTTTAAATGAAAAGTTGCATATAGAATTAAATCATAGTTTTAAACAAAAATCACATCTTATGAAACTTTTTGTTTAACAAAATCATACAATGATTATTTTGCATTAGCAGCATAGTCAGTTAGATTCTCTTGTAAAAAGTCACACTTTGTGTAACTTGTTCAATTAAAAAGTCGTGCAAGAATTAAAATCATAGATTTACCCAAAAAAATCATCTACTGTGTAACTTTTTCTTTTAAACAGTCACACAAAGATTATTTAGCATTTACTATAGAATGACCTAGAATATGCTGTAAAAAGTCGCATTTTATGTAGCTTTTACAATTAAAAAGTCACACACAAACTAAAATGACATATTTAAAAAAAAATTGCATGATTCATAATTTTTCCCTTCAAAAAGTTGCAAAACGATTATTTGGCAGACACGACACAGTGATTTAGAGTCAATTCTAAAAGTCACATTACTTGTAACTTTTTCAATTAAAAAGTCACATATAGATTAAAACTGTAAATTTAAAAAAAAAATCATGCCCACATGACTTTTAATTTTAAAAAATTGCATAAAAGTTATTACACATGTACTACATACGTCGCACACGATCAGTTGTAAAAGTCACGAACTAACCGTTCAATTAGGAAGTTGCATAGATATTAAAATCTTAGATTTTTAAATAAAAATTATGTTCTTTATAACTTTTTTGTTTTGAAAAATTGCAATTGAATATTTAACTAAAAAGTCACATGTTGAATATTTCACATTTACCCTATATGTTACTTAGAGTTTATTGTAAAATGTCACATTACATGTGACTTTTGAGTTTTTAACTAAAAAGTCACAAAGAGATTAAAATCTTATATTTACATAAAAATTATGTGTTGTTTAAGTATTTAGTAAATTCTACTATGGGAAAACCAATATTTCGTCCGTCACAAAACAATAACTCTTTGTACTAATAAACAAATATAAAACGAGAGGGAAAAAAAAAGTGAAGTCCAAGGAGTAACTAATGTGAATCCAAAATAGTTTATGCTTTAGACCTAATAGTAACAATAGCATGGGTTATATGAAGTAGATCCCATCCAATATCCATTCAACATTGAATCCAAAATGCATCATAAAAGACTAAATACAGTCGTAGTACAATGCATCACTTGTCAAATAACTAATCCAACTAAAGCTTATAAAGACATGCTTCAAGTTTTAGTAATCCTTCAATTCAAAGAAAGTTCCAATAGTATTTCAACTTGAGAATAAAATATACTCTCACTGTCCTTTACTTAACTTCCATTCAATATCAGTGTCATAATCCTCTTGTTTCTTTTTTGCATACTTATATCACTGAGTTGCCAAGTATAATCGCATCTCCTTGCTCTTGAACCTTTTTGGCACTTCAAATATTTTCTAATTGATTAAATACTCAGCATATTTAATCACAAGCATCCCGCAATCCCCGCTGCAAAAGTATAAACAAAAGAAAAAATCACATCGATGAAATGAAAGTAATGTCGGCCTATATGTTTAGTAACTCCTATTTAATAAAATGTCCAATCACACCAACTGTGAATGTTAACTGCCACAATCTAAGCTTTTGAAGGATCAAACATAATTTTTCTAAAATCAAGTTTATGCACATAACCACTTGAATATTTTATCCATTAGTCGACCATCATGTCCAAGCTCACAATGATTACATCTTATTCTCCAAGATTTGATTGCTAACTAGCCAATTATTACTTTGTGACTTTTTACCAACAAAGCTACACCGTGTGTGACTTTTCCAAAGTATTAAGAATTTTGATAAGATTATGAAGGTCATTGTTCTAAAAATAGTTCATTGCACCAACTATAAAAACATCTAAATTACTAGTATAACAACCATGCGATGCACAGGTAGAAAAAAAAAAACCTTTTGAAATTTAACTATGTGAAAGTTTTTTAATGAATGTACAATAGTTGAACATATTCTAAAAAGTTGTAAAAACACAAGGTGTGTACCAATAGAGAAAATAGTATCAATAGTAGTACCAATCTAATACACTTATATTGAAAAGACAATCCATATTCATTCCACAATTCACATAATAATCAATGTTCCATGCCAACACTTCTTTCTTCTTGTACATGATATACCTTAGTGGAAGAGGTCTATCCTCAATAAGGGATTAGGGATATTAAGGCATCAAAGCATAATGTAAATTCACAACATGATATGAGGATAGACCTTGTGTCAAAACAAAACTCATTCAAATGATACGTAAAAAATTCACAACATGATATGAGTAAGATTATAACATATAATAGGGGACCATTGTTAAATTAAATACTTGAAAAAGCAGGAAAGTTCAATTAATTATGTATAAATTTATTAACGGCCCTCAACATGTACACTTTAGGTGCCATCAGTGATAAAATGATGATGTAATTGATCTTTTATAGTTTTAATTAATTAATATTATTAATATTAATTTCCACGTAATATTACTAGCAAAACATTGCATTCACAAAAGAAGATTAGCTTGTGAATAAATGTTTAAGATAACGTGTTCTATTTATGGATCCTGTGAAAGTTTATTCAATAAAAAATTGAATGAAGAATTCAATTTTCAACCAAAATTATTCGTAGCTTATATATATTCGACATAGATACATATACAAATGAAATATTTGATATACAAAAATATTACAACTTCAACATAGGTGAATAAGCCTATGCACTCTACGAACATTAACCACAATGTTACACTTAAAAAGCTTCGTCGTCCACAACTCTTAGTACGACATATATATAACCCCTAGATTTTAAATGTTGAACTTCATCAATCTCCTAATAAATAGATGTAATTTGAAATTATCCCAACTACATTTTCTTTTATCAGTGTCATTTACATTCAGTTGTTCAATTTTCTAGTTAGGTAGCCAATGATCTAACCTGAAATAGAGAAAGAGGAAACAAGGGAAAAAAAAAAGAATAGAGATAGAAAGAAAGAATAGAAAACAAAATTCGATGTTGTAACTTGAATAAATAGTTTATTAATGATCTTTATTTATTTGAGTTTATATGAATTTGTACATATTTATGAGTTTCAGTTCTCTATTTAACCTCTACACGGCTGTTTAGGTTTCAACGTAATTTGGTTAAATTGCATTATATACTCGTAATATGCATAGTCTATAAATTTCTACAGAGATATCAAATGCAACATACATATGCCCCAAATAAAAAAAGAACAATTGAAATTTCACCCTTTAATTTAATGCCACATATCCATAACTTCTAAATAATTTTTGATTTACGAAACTCAAAAAGAGATTAAAAGAAATCAATAGAGAATATGTAAATCAACAATTTGAAGGTGGAAGCGAAGTGAAGACTATAATTAACTACTTGACAGTCAAGGAAAATGGAACCTTCAAAATGTTATTTGCTCGAATTTGTACTTGAATGGCTTGATTTTGGAGACTAAAGAAAACATAGCTTGTTAAATTGAAAGAGTTTGTATAATGATAAATTAAATAAACGCTAAGATGGAGATTGGAAATAATTAAGGAAGAGAAAGTTAAAAGTGCATTGGCAAGGGAAAAAAATAAAAAGAAAAAAAAAAGAAAAAAATGACATCAGTAATGACATTAGCAGTTTAGGAGGGAAAATGGGGTTGACTTATTTTGATTTAGATATATATATATATATATAACAAATCTCTAACACTCTCTTGGGTATCAACTTAGAGCAAGTTACTAATATTACACATAACAGTGCAATTAGGATAAAAAATTGAAAAGGTTATAGTTGAAGCAAAGATAGTATTTATACTTACCCATTGGACTGTTGTGTAATTCCATGGACAATACTGACTGGCAATGGGTCAAGCTTCCCATTCGAATTAAGTTGCCTGCCTTCCAAAAGTCCAGTGTGTAACAGAAGGAGATCGGAAGAGCACACATGGTTCAATATCCTCAATGAAACTCTGCTCTCTGACAATCTTCTCATATGAATTGTACACACATCTCACCAATATCAAAGTCAATGAGAATCCAGTCTGCTACCTTATACATTCTCACAGGAATTAACACATTCTCAACCTCACACCATAGAGTGTTCAAGGGCATGTAATAACCAATAGGGTACAAGATCAATGTTGATTCTCAAGAACTGATGAGTCCGTCTTAAACTTCTCATAGATACCACGGAGTTGGCTAGAAAAGGCAAAGTTAGTGGTCGTTGCCTTGAAACATTGTTGCTTCCGTATTTAATCATCTTTCTTAAATAGAAAAATGCAACATCTGTGTGCTACAAAAAAAAAAAAAATTAAAATCAAGTATTAACTCAAGAATATATAAACAAATTAATAAAGTTACTTTTCTAGAACAAATATATATATATATATATATACCGTATCTTCCAAAAACTCGCCAACTGTAAGCAGTTGATACCACCAATATTTTAAAGATATTTGTATATCACCAAAGCAAAATGGGGGATCAATTACCACATCATCATCATGAAACTTTTTTATCCTATCAAATATCCAATACCAATGTACAAACAACAGAATATTAGTGAATGAAAACAATAGAAAATGATGTGTAAATTACTTAACACTAATTTTATATTAAGCACTAACTTTTATACAGTCACCAATAGAATATTAATGAACTTACCTAGCATTTGGCTTGAATCCTTTCTTGAACCATTTTTGAAATGCCTGAATATCAGATGCAAGTGGAAGCACAAAACTCTCGGCAATTGCATATGTACCATGAACAGTACGTCTTGCAGATCTACCACGCAAGTCAAAGGCGATAACATATGGAGAGTTCAAAATTACAGAAGGGTTTGACTCCCTTTTTACAGCTTGCTCTGGACTATCAAAATCAAGCACCATTGCAATTGAAGGCTTTCCCTAAACAAAAAAGGCAAAATTATTCCAAAATGTACAACATAAAATTATTTTAAGTATATGCGCGCGTGTGTTATAAAAAAATTCATCATTATTTTAACTAAATTTGATGATGATGATGATAATAATAATAAAATAACAATAAATCATGATTTGAAACAATACCTCATCCGTAGCCTTTTCCCTCAAAGCTGATGCCTTAATTTCTCCAACAATTCTCAAGAATTCTAATTTCTCCAACAATTCTCAAGAATTCTTTAGTAATATCAAAATCATCATACATGTGAATTTTATCTTGAGGAGTGATATCAAACTGATCATTAGGTGTGTTATTATCAAAACCCATATCAAAACTAGGAGAATCATATTGATCTAATCCTTCACCCCCTGTCTTCTCATCCAAATTTTCTTCTTTCTTTTCCTTTTTGTTGATTCATGCAAAGAAACAAAAGTAACAAAAAGAAATCACAATTAAAAGCCAAGGAATTCATTTCAATTGGCAAAAGCAAAAGTCAAAAATAAAATAGAAAAAGTCATAGAAGTTTAGAAAATTAAATTGGATCCAAGCTCGGACTTCCGAGAAGGCTACTTATAAATTTGACATTTACTTCGTATGTGACTTAGAGCTAGTTCTAAAAAGTTACGTTCGGAAGAGCACTTTTTCGTCACATACAAATTAAAATCCTAGAATTTCAAAAATCGCATCACGTGTAACTTTTTACCTTAAAAAGTCACATAAGGATGTGACTTAAGAGTCAACCATAAATAGTCACATTACATGCAACCATTTCAATTAAAAAGTCATCCAGAGATTAAAATCCTAAATTTACAAGAAAACCACGTGTTGTGTAACTTTTTGTTTCAATGTATCCCAGCTATCACTTAGTGTATATTTGCATTAGGGTTGTCATCACTATATGGAAAAAGGTATTGAAAGTCGAAAATAGGATACGTTTAAAAATACTTGTTCATTTGATTTCACATGACCGATATCGATTGATACACAAAAATTCCCAGCATTTGCATCAACATTTTCAAGTGTGTTGTCAAGACGTAGATCAAAATTAGGAGAAGGAAACTCATCTAGAAAGATAGCTGTATCCCCTGTCTTCTCATCCACAATGTCTTTTTTCTCGTCCTTGGCGTCCTTGGCTTAAAGAAACGTAAAAACCACATAACATCTTGGAAAAATGATTGCAAAATTAAAAAAAAAAACAGTTTAATCTAAATAAACTTCAAAAATAATACAAATACCTTTTTTAATGGTAGTCTTGAAAGCGACTAGATACAAAAGCCTGTATCAATAGAAGGTATAAACTGATCTTCCAAAGGTGTACTATCAGTCTTATCGTCCTAGAATCAAAGAAACAAAAAAGTCACAAAAGTAAGAAATCAATTAATAACACTTGAATTCGATTAATAACATTTACAAGTCAATTAATAACACATGTATAGTCAATTCTCATTAGTAGCGTACAAAATAAGACAATACAAGAAAGAAACTACACCAGACCAACCAATAAATGTTCCTTCGTTTGTGGTCTAGAAGATGCAAAATACATCTTGAGACTGAACTTTGATTTCAAGCTAATTAATGACTTCTGTTAGATGTCTAATAGCTTATTGATTCGACTGAGTTTTGGGCTCAAGATCAGCTAAGCGTTTGATGAGTTCATCATTTTGATCCACTCCTGACTTGAGAATATTTGGCACCGACATTCAAATCTTTAGAATGGCTATCGCCTCTATTTGTAGGACCTTGGGAATTTTGGGCAAAAGACAACCCAATAGTACATGGTGCATTTATTTCTTCAGCAGATGCAACAATAGTATGTGGACTTCGAACTAAGATTAAGTAATAAACAAAATCAGGTCACCCAAAAAAAAGATTAAAAAAATAATGAGCTGAACATAAATAAAGCATCAAACAAAACTTACTTTAGGGCTACTAAAGATTTGCTTCTTTAGTTGGAGTGATGTAACCCTTTTGTCCGAACTCTGTCTTATTATTCGAGGAGACACTACTTGTTCAAACTTAGAACAAAAACCTTTTTCAACCAAAAGTGTAATTGTCTCGTATATCCACACTTGAAAGCCAACTACAAAGCCATTAAGCCGATACTCTAGGCAGCTAGAGGAAGGATCTAAATCTAAACTCCTACTAAGCAATGCATGCTTAAGAGATGTAAAGACATAGTCAAAAAGTTCTTTTCCCCACGGGAACCCATTCATCATATTTGACTCAACAAGATAAAACAATGAATCACTAATGTGTCTCTCATATGATGATGCATATAAGAAGGACGAAATAAAATAGACAATCCCTATTCTAGCAACGTCATCATCCTCAACATCATCTCCTAGATCCTTGAAAACTCTCTCTACATCATCTGGTAAAATAGTTTGATAAACTTTAAAATACTTGTTCTTCAACTTACTGGGCTTGAAATGGTATTTTGTAAAATCACCATCTCCAGTGCAAACAAGACCAGTTATAAGACAAAAATCATGAACAGAGAACTTTACCAAATGCTCCCCAACTTTAAATGACATATCACTTCCATTTTCTTGATGCACTTGCCTCAACAAAAGTTGATGAATTAATTGCGGTTGCAACCTAATATCCCTCATGTCCATATACCGGCCAAAACATGTTTCTTTAAACAAGTTCTTTTAAGCATTGGAAAATTTCCCAATGAGCTGCTTGATAACATTATCTTTATAAACCGTGTTGATTTTGCCTTTGAACCAAAAATCAGGTGGGATCAAGTATTCCCAAACCTACAAAGAATTACATAAATACATAAATAAGATAAAAAGTCAAGATGATGGCATGCTAAAACAAATTTATTCTTTCAAATATTAAACTAACAAAAATGAAAATGAGCTAAAGAAATCAACATATTTACAACAAGTTTTAGTATATGACTCATAAAAAAAGCAATATAGAGTCTACAAGTCACTTAGTCATCATCTATTTTAAAGCAAGAGTATCTCATAGACAATCATATTTACAAGTCACACAAACTGTGACTTTTTTCAAACAAGTGAAAAAAAAAGAAAAAGAAAAATACATAATTAAAAGTAACAAAGATTGCAATTTTAAAGCAATATAGAATATACAAGTCACTTATTCATCAGCAAGAGTATCTGATAGACAATCATGTTTAAAAGTCATGCAAACTATGACTTTTTTCAAACAAGTGAAAAAAAAGAAAAAGAAAAACACATACTAAATCTAATTAAAAGTAACAAAGATTACAATTTTAAAGCAATATAGTGTCTACATATCACTTATTCATCAACAAGAGTCTCACACAAAATTATATTTGAAAGTCACACAAACTGTGACTTTTTTCAAACAACTGAGAAAAAAAAAGATAGACAAGGAAAAAACATACTAAATCATAATTAAAAGTAATAAAGATTACAATTTTAAAATAATAAAGTGCGTACAAGTCACTTATTCATTATCTATTTTAAAGCAAAAATATCTCATAGAAAATCATATTTAAAAGTCACACAAACTGTGACTTTCTTCAAACAAAGTGAAAAATAAAAAAGAAAAAGAAAAAGAAAACACATAATAAATCATAATTAAAAGTAATAAAGATTGCAATTTCAAAGCAATATAGTGTTACAAGTAACGCAAACTTTGAATTTTTTCAAACAAGTGAAAAAAAAAAAAGAAAAACACACACTAAATCATAATTAAAAGTAATAAAGATTAAAATTTTTTCTCAAATGTGTCACTTTTAACTATGACCAACTATAGATCTCACAAAAAAAAAAAAGGCAAAAAAAAAAAAAAGAAAAGAAAAAAAGTATGACCAAGAATAAAATATTACTAGCAAATGATCCATGTGTAACATATCAAAAAATCACACCAATTGTGACCTTTTGAATTAGAAATGTTTAAAAAAAAAAAAAAAATTGCATACATAGTCATTCGTAAAAGTCAAACAATTGGTCTGTATCAAAAAGTATAAAAGTCAAAAGTATTTAAAAAAAATTACTTACAAATTCATTTGTAAAAGTCACACATTCTGTGACTGTATAAAAAATTAATAGCAATTGGTCTATGTTTAAGATATTAAGATAGATTACAAAAATTTGTTTACTAAGGTTGCCTTCTTTCATTGAAATATCTATCAATTTTATTCTATTTTTTGTTAGTATTAAATAGATCAACAAAATTTATGTTATGTTTCTCTTAAGCACTATATTCTAGATAATAAACGATCGACTGGAGACACCTATTTGTGGAAACAACATTAGAAATCTAACCAACTTCATCAATGATAAAAAGTTATAATCACCGACCATAAGGAGTTATTTCTCCGCAATACACCTATTTGTGATTTTCTATCGGCTGAGACACACTTCAATGATCAAAAGCTATAATGGTTTAATTGATAACATAAAAGTTACACAAAATGCAATTTTTTACAATCAAAAAATTACATAATAATAATTTGCCACAATTACAATATATTCAACAAATCACTTGTTTCATACACTGCATTTCTACTCAAACTTAAAGATGAATAATTTAATAAAGCTGCCTTATTCACTCATACAATTATCTAAAATTGAGGAGGTATAAAGGAATGAAAAGGTATTGACTATAAGACACTCGAAATGGACTTTGCACTCATATGTTCAAATCTAGACTTCATAAGTTACCTTTGGTTCATACACTTCCGTTTCGCCATCAGAAAATTTTTTCTTTTTAGTCTCCAAGCCCTTTTTCTTTGTTTGGCACTTTCTTTTCGACATCCTCTTTAGGCACTGTTGAAAGACGTCGACTACGTCTAACAACCTTTTTCATCAGAAGTACGTGAATCAGGTGAACGTAGACTACTTCTAAGAACAGATGTTGAACCCTTCTTCTGGTTACTTTTCATTTTCAACATCTATATATTCAAAAACATGTAAAAGAATTAATGTATTATATTATATTAATACATATAGTGGCTAGATAATATAATCACGAAAACATTAGATTCAAAAATAACTCACCTTCAATGGCTTACAAATAGATAAACGAGAACATTTTTGCTTCTTAGAGGTCGATGCGTTCTCATTTTTACGCTTCCTTTTCAGTACTTTTTCATTTGAAACACTACCTTCAGGAGATGTTAGTCTTGGACTACGTCTAAATTTAGCCACTGACCTCTTTGCGTGATTCATACTCTATTATTCCCAACCAAAAAACCCGAGGGGGAGGGGAGAGGGTGAAGAAGAAGAAGAAATTAGTGATTACATAATTACAGATAGCCTTCTTACCACTAGACATTTTGCAAATGAATCACAATTGTAAGATCAAATATAAAACAGAAAAAAAAATACAATGTTGTCATTTTTATATTAATCACTAAGAATTGGTAAATCGTGAATTCACTAAATGTGCATTAACTCTGAATTGCAAAGAGGCATGCTGGGATTGGGCAGCCTCCCTCACACCTTAAAATTACAAAAAGTCACGTTTAACGTAACTTTTTCGTTAAAAAGTCACATACATATTAAAATCTTAGATTTTACACAAAACTCTGTTTATGTGTAACTTTTCATTTTAAAAAGTCGATAACAATTACAAAAATCGCATTATGGGTAACTTTTCATTTTAAAATCTCATAATGATGACTGCATACATAGCTTAGAGTTAGTTGTAAAAAAGTCACGTTTTATTTAACTTTTCTAATTAAAAAGTCTAGGCATTTGTCCTACAATTACAAAAATTGTATGCCATGTAAATTTTTATTTTAAAAAGTCACAAAATGATGTGACTTAGAGTCTATTGTAAAAACTCACATTTTATGTGACTTTTTCAATTAAAAAGTCACTATTTTTCTTGAAACATCTTTTAGTTGCAAATCATCATTTATCTGTCCTTTGTCCAAAGCACACAGTGTAAATATAATTCAATGAAAAGTTGACTCATCTCTAGTGCTCACACTTAAAACAAGTTTCAAAACCTATTTGGTCATCTAACTTCTGTACTTTCATTTTCTCATTTCCCATATTTCTTCTATCTTTGATTAGTTTAGATTGATCACATAAGCACTATGTTAAAAAACTGAAGGATAAGGTCCAAAGTAATTAGTTAAGGCATAGAAAAGGTTAGCAAAAGGTATTCAAGTATTAAGCTGTGGAGTAAATCAACCTGTAGCAATCCTACAAGGTATGAATAAATGAATCTAGTCCAGCATCAATATTACTGACTTTGGTATTAACTTGAATTCATATTGACCTCTAAGAAGGCTGCAACCTACCTTCTCTTTAATGAAGTTACTAAAACACAGTGTCCTGTGAATCCAATCAACTTGCTCTTTATCTATACTATCCCACCTCACATACACACAAGACAACATTTGTTAAATAAATCAACTTGAAATTGTAAAATAGATAAACACCTCAGTTTTACTTTTATATTACAACATGACACAATAGGCTAAGGAATTTTTGGAGGAAGAAAATTCAAAAAGAAAAACAAAGAAGCCATTACCTAAAAAATTAGTTATTTGTCTGAAAATTTATCTTTCATTGTAGGTTCCATAATCTTCATAATCAACCAAAAAATGGATAAAAGACCAGTAATCTAACTCGATAAAGCCTAAGTAGGGAAAATTAATTGACCCTATGAGAAATACACTAGCTTTCATACCCCAAGGTTAGCTATCTAAGGCTAAGGGTGTTACATGGCAACTATTGGCATCAAACAGGTAATGAAATTCTATCAGATAGCCACATCCTGAAAATAATTTTACTAAAAAATGATGTGAATCAACGCATGAAATTTTCGAGACCAACAAGGACAAATGACCTAAAGGAAAGCTGATTTACAAAAATAGACATGTCTACGTAGTCTTAACAATATAAGTGAACCACAACACTTAAATTTTATTGATTTTGTTCTTGACTTTAACAACTTGATATACCTTTAAATTATCCACAAGCCTAATGTCAGTCATGCTCATCAAAACCTTCAAACATATGCTCCTTAATGTCAAGTCCCAAGCCTGTCAAAGGACAAGAATAAAGTGCTAACAAGTGCCAGCAACTAAACACTATCCTCAGTGTACCATATATAATAATAATAATAATAATAATAATAACAATAATAATAATAATAGTGCTCAAATGCACATGTATTATGCACAAGTTGACTGACATTATTAGATTTCCATTGCAATTTCTTCCAGCATGTAGTCAGGACAAACAATGGACAACAAGCCTTCAAATTTCAATGTCAAATACACAGTTAAAAAGAAAAATAATAAACGATCTCATAACTGAGTCCACACATAGTGCAGTGTCTAAATGACAAATAGCAAAAGAAAACCAGTATTCTCCGGAAAGATAAATAAGCAGCCTAAGGGAGTAAATTATCTACTGGAAACTTAACCCGAATGAACATCTTCTACTGCTGGTTGGGAACCTCAAATGAGAATAATAGCTCAAGATATTATTCACAAGTTGTACACAAAGACCATCCAGAGAAGCAGGGTTTGATTGGCAGCAATACCATTTACTTGTAGTATAATTTGGTACATGCAACTAAATAACAATAATACTGCATATGCACAAATTAAATTTCTCAATTTTAAAGAAAAGCAATCAATTTAACTAAACATGGCATGCTCTTTCCCAAGTTCCAACTCAAAATGATAGATAATATAAAAGTGCCTTTAACTTACCACAGCTAAACACTGAGGAAACAACCAGTCATGCAGGCAATCCACAAGAAGAAAAACATCTCTCGATCTGCAATCCAAATATGAAACTTAAGTTCTCTCAGAAAATAGTCAACGGGGTATGTGATCCTTTTTACTGAAGTGGCGCTATGTTCGCGTGCAAGATGAGTTAATTTTGTAATTGGTCAAATACTTTCAACAAGACCAAGAAGCAACAAGTGGTATTAAAATTGAAAAATGTAAAATAGTTACAAATACCAAGATCACCCCACCCTCGGTCAATTATTCCTCTCTGCCTTGTATTCTTTAATGCTTCCAAAATGATATTAGTAGTTTTGTTCGAATCCTCAAGCGGCTTGCCAGACAAATACAGATCAGTATCAATAAATATTCCAACACAAAAAAGCCGAAGTACACACTATAGTCATGAGATATGAATCACGGAAATTAACATATCTTTTGAGAAGAGAAGGCAGTATATTTCTATGCAATGATATATGAATCACGGTAATTAACATATCTTTTGAGAATAGAAGGAAGTTTCATGATCTCTTCTATATTTTCTCTGCTGCTATGGAAATTGTGACCTTACACAAAATCTCAGAACAGATGCAGAATAGGTACAGACTGGTTAAAGCCAACAGATGCAGAAACGGCATCTAACTTTAGGCTTCATCTAATCACTTGGCATAAAAGCAATTTTTTTAGTGTCTGTATTCTCTATCCTACAACACTGATGAACTCATCTGAAAACTTCAACAACTTGGCGTATATGTGATTCATATCTTCCGATCTTTAATAACGAGCAGCAAGCTATGTTGAATACAAAATACACTGAGAATAGCCCAACAATATTATTGTGGTAGGGAACTTATACTGTCATATCCCAAACAAAAAGAAGTAAAATGAAGTAAAAACAGAGAGATTAGAACAGGCGTTAAAATATCAATTTTAACAGAAAGACTGACATGAACCTCTAGGTGAAGACGACGTTCGCTATAGTATTTGACCTCTGCAAAAATTGACTGCCAATCACCAAGAACCTCAGCGAAAATCTTGCAAAAATCGACCACCAGTAACAAACGTGAATCTAGTATTTTCCTTTCCCAGGGTCCGTGAATCTGTGGAAACGAACCCCAAAAAATGCAAGTTTCCTCATGTATCACCATCTTTGTCAGCTTTTCCTTGAGCATTTTATCGTTTCGTGTCGGTGTTGTTCTTCAGGAAACCACTATTTTCTATGTGCTATCGATTCATTTAGGTCGAGATCGCAATGAAGTCCAAGGCTATAGATGTAGTTTTGCTGTGGCAACTGGATGACCGCTATGCAAAATGGCAATTTTTGATGCGCGTTGTCCATTTATGGCTTGTTCATTCTACGAATAGGCCGGAGAAGTCACCTCAATGGCAGCCAAAGGTAAAAGAAAATACACTTTATACAGAGATGGAATGATCAATGATCAATGATTAATAATAATTATTAATAGAATAAATGATAGACAATAACCACTCTTATCCCTAATTATGATTATCGTCTAATGCAAGGATTATTGTTGGTGAAAAATAAGTTGTGGCTTGGTGATAACTGAATTGTTCTTCTCATTATTTTCCTGCTATTTTTTCGTTTTCACTCTTCCAATATAACACTTAAAAAATTTTTTTTAGAAATGATTAGTTTGCAAGGATTTTTATTTAGTCAAACAATTAAATACCATGGTTAATGTGCAAGGATTCACAATCATATCAACTACTGCATTGAATTACCAATGCAGGTAAGTTAATTTTAATTTCTAAACTGGGAACAAATTTTAGAGTTCTAATTTTTGTACTTGACATGTGTCACATTTAAGCTAGCTCCAAGAAAATGTAAAGAATTGAACCTGTAAGACTTCTACGACAATAATACTAATTAGGTGGTGGGTTAATTTTTCCCTCTTAAAACTAACACGCTAAGGGAATTGGAGATCTAATGTCATGATGATGTTAAGTTGATGTCGCTAATGTCTTATTTATTTTTCTATTTTTATTTTCATTTATTTTTCGTTTTTCCCCTCTTTTTTGGTTCCCCCTAATAATAATTTATATATTCATAATATTGATTAAGTTGTGGGTTAATTTTTCCCGCCTAAAACTGACATTCTAATGGAATTGGAGATATGATGTCGTGATGATGTTAAGCTAATTTCGTTAATCTCTCATTTATTTTTCTATTTTTATTTTCATTTATTTTTCTTTTTTCCCTCTTTTTTTGTTCCCCCTAATAATAATCGGATAATACTAGCTAAGTGGCGGGTTAATTTTTTAATTTTGTATAGTAAATTTTAATAATCTACTTATCTTCTCACCCTGGTCGTTTATTTTTTCAAATCTTCAAAATTTTGTTTATTACATATTTTAATTTTGCATAATAATTTTTAATCATCTCTCAGTTGCATAGTAATTCTTGATTATTTCTTTCCTTGCATTTAATTGGGTAAATGCAGCAATCAAATTCGTAATTATCTATTTCCTTCTAGATTTGAATAATCAAAACAACCTTTAGGCAGCCTAATCAGGTAAGTATGCAAGCAGTTCTATATATAGATTGCACAAATGTATTGGCCATTTCTTTTAGTGCATTTAAATAGGTAAGTGTGGCAATCAAATTTGTAATTTTCCATTTCTTTTTAGATTTTAATAATCAAAGTAACTTTTAGGCAACCTAATCGGTAAGTATACAAGCAGCTCTATATATAGATTGCGCACACATATATCGGCTAGCAATTGATTAATTAACACACAATATCAATTTTGAAAATAGTTGCTGTAAGTCTCGGAGTTCTAAGCACCCGTGACGCTACTAAACTTCTTTATTTTTCTTCATTAAGCGTGGAAAGTTAACATTTCTAAAAATAAGTACAAAAATTTTTTTTTTCTTTTATCTAAAATAAACAACATAATAATAATCTTCAAGATAGCCATTGTCAATACTCAAATGCTCAAATCATCGTCAAAATAACCCACTTTAAAAATGCAATAATGTTGATAATTAATCAATGAAAATTGAATGTGAACAAACAAACATTAAATCCTTTTCTTTATCAGTTGCCATCCCATGTCGAGTTGTTCCCAATTTCAGGACCTGTAATGTTCTGAAATAAAAGGGTGAGTGTTTCAAAGAAACACTCAGTAGATTCCCGCGCACAACCTTTAAAACATGCAATACATATTATGTCATTTAACACATATACTCATGCAAATTATGTCTTTAAACCCTCAAAATGACAGAGCCTAACTCTCAATTAAGGTGAGCTGTGGGCTCCCGATTAAGATGAGCTAAGTCTGTGGGCTCCAGGTTAAGGCGAGCTAATTATGCGCATACTTTTATATTCATACCATAAATCACATAAGCACATGCATAAACCCATAACATGTAATTGCATCATATTTTTCGTAAAACGTGCACATATAACTTTAAAAACAACTTTAGTAAGTAAGTCTCCCTTAATTTGCTTTCGTTTTAAGTTTGAGCAACTGAGCAGTTAATTATGGGTTAAATTATGCTACTCGTCTAGCAAATAAATAATTAAACGTTAGAAATTTGAAAATATTTAAAATTGAATAAAAGTATAAATAAATCGTGAACTTTGAAAGTTTTGGATTAAATCATAAACTTTAGAAACACTAGAACTAAAGTAGACTTTTCAAAACTTGAGGGACTAAAATATATGAAATTGAAACTTGGTGTCTGAAACAAACTAACTAATAAATTGAAGGATTGAAATTGACTTGATCGAAAGCTCTTCCGATCTCTTAAATCGGGAGTAAGAATGAGGATTGAAACAAAAGAGATTAAAATCTGGAGACTGAGACTATGCAATATAAAACATAAGGGACTCGAGAGAAATTAGGGTTTAATTCAATCCCTAACCCCCCTTCCACCCCAAATCGATCGAAGGAACACAGAGTGAGGGAGTGAGAGGTGACGGTGCGGCGGTTGGGAGTTCGGAGCTTGATAGAGAGACTTGCAATTTGGGGTGCAGTTCGAGGCGACAGAGAAGGTCTGGTGACATGGGTTCGCGACGGAGGTGGCGACCGAGAAGGGGTCGCGGATGGAGGTGGTTTGAGGTGAAGGGTTTGACCGAGAACGGGGTTCGAAGCTTTGGCTGTGGTTTGAGGAATGGAGGGCGCGACGGAGGGGTCGCGGGTGGAGTTTAGTTCACGAGACAAGAGAGATGGAGTGGTAGCAAGTTTAAGTTTGGCCGAGAGGTTCGGGTATGGAGGTTTGATTTCCGACGAGCACTCGCTTCAGGTAAGCAAAATGGGTTCTTGGGTTCATCGCTTGGATTTTTAGTTTCTCAATTGGAGGAGAATAGTGGCTTGGTGGTGGTGATCGCGACAGTGGCCACGGTAGTCGGCTGCCTTATTTCTGACTTCTTCTTTTGTTTTTAATTGAGTCCTTGATGGCTGATTTGGGACGATGGCGGTGAGGTAGTGGTGATAGCTAGTGGTGGCTATGGCTAATATGACAGAGTAGAACCTCAGCTTGACTCGAAGAGGCTAGGAAGGAGGCAGCAGCCGGCGGCTGCCCACTAATGTGTGTGTGCGCGAAATGAAATTTCCAGTGTATGTATGTGTGTATGCCTTGATGGTGAAACATAGTTGAATGGATTGCGTCTGCGTGTTTGAAATTTCTATGTGTATCCACTGAAATTCTACAAACGTTTATAGGATGAATGTATTTGAAAGGTGAATGAAATTGCTGAAATATAAGCGTATCCTGAATTGTGTGTGTATGGGACTTCAAACTGTGAATTGGGAAAGAAATTTGTTTGCTGGAAATGTATCTCAGTTTATGTTTCTTGCTGTGAATTGTATGCAAACGACACCTGTGCTCATTTATAATGTGAAATTTGAGGAACATGGGGATCATGGGGAGATTCGTGCTGTTGAAAATCGTCTGAAAATCAGAGGAGGTGGGGTTTTCAGTTAGCCAACGGTAGTCTTTGTTCTGAGAAAATCTGATTCTGGAATGCGTGTCAAAGCTGGGTTAATATGTGGTATAATTAGTCCATGGCTTGTTTTGCTAGGCTTAGTTTTAAGTAGGCTTGAAATTTGGGCCAAAACTAGTTATACGGCTTAGACTAAATTTTGGACTTTGAAATAAGAAATAAAGCTTGGGCTTGAAGTAGTTAAAAAAAAACTCGTACAAAATTTAGGCCTTAAGTTGACTTTAAAACAGAATGGACTTAAGATGTTAGTATGGGTTTAAAATTTATTTTACAAGGCTCTACGTTTGGTTTAAACACAAATAAATAACTAATTGGATTCGTGTAAATTCTTAGAACCAAGTTAAAATAAATTTTTAGAATTAAATAATTTTTTTAAATAGCTAAATAAATAAATTAGACGAGCGCAGCAAATCTCTTTCAAATCTCTATCGTGATCAAAAATTAAAATAAATGATTAGGATGGTAGCGACGCGCTTAAATTCTTTTAAAATCTTTAAATATAGAAATTTTCAATTAAGAAAATTCCGGTCACTACAACCCCTTACCACTTAATTTAATTTCTTCTTCAAAATTTAGCTTACTTGTTCTATTAGTTCCAGATACTTCTCCAGTATATTCGCTTCTCTTTCCCAAGTAGTCTCGTCGCTACTGTGGCTGCCCCACTAGATCTTAACTAACGGAATCTCGCGATTCCCCAACACATGCACTTTTCATTCAAGTATGGCCGTCGGAGCCTCATCGTAGGTCAAATCTTTCCGTACCTTTACTGACTGAACATTAACAACATGACTTGGATCAGGAATATACTTCCTCAACATGGATACGTGGAAAACGTTATGCACTGCCGAAAGTTCTGGTGGTAGTGCCAAACGATATGTCACGTTTCCAACCCTTTCCAGTATCTCAAAGGGCCCGATGTACCGTGGCCTCAACTTTCCTTTCTTTTTGAAGCGAAGCGTACCCTTCATTGGCGCCACTTTGAGAAAAACTTTCTCCCCAACCTGAAAATCTATGCTTTTCCTCTTCAGGTCGGCATAACTTTTTTGTCGATCCTGTGCAATCTTAATCATTTTCCGAATCTTTTCAACAGGCTGAACCGTCTTCTGATCTCTTAGGCCCCAACATCTTCCTCTCGCCGACTTTGTCCCAATAAATTGGCAAACAACATCTTCGGCCTTATGGAGCTTCGTATAGGGACAATGCCAATGGTTGCCTAGAAACTGTTATTGTAAGCAAACTCGACTAACAGTAAATCAATTTTCCAACTACCACTAAGATCCAAAACACACGCCCTCAGCACGTCTTCTGATATCTGGATAGTCCTTTCGGGCTGTCTATCTATCCTGGGGTGGTAAGCTGTGCTAAACTTCAGCTTGGTGTCCATCATGGTTTGTAATGACTTCCAAAATCTCGAAGTAAACTGCAGATCTCTGTCCGATATGATGGATACTGACACACCTGAAAGTTGCACAATTTCCTTGAAATAGATCTGAGCCAGCTGATCGAAGTGGAGATTCATACGGACTGGCAAGAAATGAGCGGATTTTGTAAGTCGGTCTACAATAACCCAATGGCATTGTGCTTACTCACCGATATAGAGAGACCCACTACAAACTCCATAGCAATCTTTTCCCATTTCCACTTGAGAATCTCCAAAGGATTCAGCAATCCTGACGGTCGCTGATGCTCAGTTTTTACTTGTTAGCACACCAAGCATTTCGCAAATAACTTGGCGATATTTCCCTTCATGTTTCTCCATCAGAAGGTCTCGCGCAAGTTCCTGTACATCATAGTACCACTCGAGTGTGCTGCATATGGGGTAGAATGTGGTACAGTCAAAATCTCATCCCGAAGCTCGTTGTTTCTAGGCACGCAAATATGGCCATCGAACATGAGAGCACCGTCAATAGAGATTTTGAATCCCTTTCTCCTTTCCATTCTAACCCCGGCTCTTGTCTTTTCCAAAAACTGATCATCCTTTTGTGCTACAATAATTTTGTCCCTTAAATCCGGTTTGACCATCAAATTGGCAATCACTGCCGATCTCGGTCATTGTACCGCAACAACTTCGATTCTCAGATTCTCAAATCCTTAATTAACCAGTTTAATTAACCAGTCTTGATATGTACCAAGTACTGACAGTTGACCCCTACTTTTCCTACTCAAGGCATCTAGAACTACGTTAGCCTTACATGGATGGTATAGGGTATCCGGTCATAGGCCTTGACCAACACTAACCATCTTCTTTGCCTCATGTTTAGCTCCTTCTGAATGAAGAAGTACTTGAGGCTCTTATGGTCGGTATAAGTCTCGCATTTACTCTTATATACGTAGTGTTGCTAGATCTTTAAAATGTGCACTACAGCGGCGAGTTTGAGATCATGGATTGGGTAGTTCTCCTCATACAGTTTCAATTGCCTAGACACATAGGTAATAACCTTACCCTTCTGTATTAAAATGCAACCTAACCCAGTTTTGATACGTCACTGTAGATTACAAATCCATCAAGGCCGTCTAGTATCGTCAACACTGGTGCTAACACCAATCTTTTTTTCAGCTCCTCGAAACTCTTTTATATTTATTCATCCAAACAAACTTCTCATGCTTTCGGGTGAGCCATGTCATTGGACCCGCTATCTTGGAGAAGCCCTCTATGAATCGCTGATAATAACTGGCTAACCTAGAAATCTTCTCACTTCAGTGGCATTGGTAGCCCTAGACTAGTTGGTAATAGCTTTAACTTTAGTGGGATCTACCTCAATCCCCCTAGACATCCCCACATGGCCTCGAAAACCTATGCGATCTAGACAAAATTCACACTTCTTGAATTTGACATACAATCTTTCCTTCCGTAGAGTTTCTAACACAGTCCTCAGATATTTGACATGTTGTTTCGAGCTCCTCGAGTATATTAGGATGCCATCGATGAACATGATAACAAACTAATCCAAATGCTCATGGAACACACGGTTCATCAAGTCTATAAATACAGCAGGGGCATTTGTCAGGCCAAATGCCATTACAGTAAATTCATAATGCGCGTAATGTATTCTGAGCACCATTTTTGGTATTTCTGCTGACTTGATTTCAGCTGGCGATAACCTAACCTCAAGTCGATTGTAGAGAATAGAGCTACTTCTTTCAACTGATCAAACAGGTCTTCAATTCTTCGGAGTGGGTATTTGTTCTTAATCATCAACTTATTCAGTTCACGATAGTCAATACACATTCTTATACTCGTGTCCTTTTTTTCATGAACAGGACTGGTGCTTCCTAAGGAGACACACTTGGCCTGATAAAGCCTTTCTCCAAAAGTTCCTCTATTTGAACTTTTAACTCCTGCAACTCCTTTAGTGCCATCTAATAAAGAGCTTTGGAGATAGGAGCAGCTTCTAGGACTAGGTCGATGGTAAATTCCAATTGTCTGTTGGGTACAACACCCAGTAGATCCTCGAGAAACACATCAAGGTACTTTCGTACCACAGGTATGCTGTCTAAAGATATATCTTCAGAAAGTTTGCCTTGAAGGCTAACTAAATATCCTTGATAGTCTGCCTTTGCCAGCAACTTCTTTGCTTGAAGGGCCGAGACAAGGTAGCTTCTTAATCTTGGACCCATGAAACTTAAACTCTTCACTTCCTTCCTTTCAAAAAACTACCTCCTTTTCATGACAAATTATGGTAACACGATTAGTGCTTAACCAGTCCATTCCCAATATAATATTAAAATCTTTCATGTTAATTACATTTAACTCCGCCTTAATTATCATTCCGTCAAAGTCTATCTGTACTGCCCTAGCTATCTCATGTATATTAATTAATCCATCTGATGACATACTAACCTCAAGTACACTACCAGTTTCTCCCCTACCATGTTCAATCTAACTAGGCATGCAACAGATATGGAAGCATACTCAGCATCAGAGTCAATCAAAACATATACAGGAGTGCTAGAGACAGATAGAATACCTGCTATCATGTCTAGGTCCTCCATGGCATCCTCGTGGGTCATGGCAAAGATCCTGGCCTTTCCCTTTCTTCGCACGACGCTCTTCCGATCTTGGCCTACTATAGTTACACTCGTAGGCAAAGTGGCTTGGCTAGCCACAATGTTAGTAGACATTATGCCCCTTCCTACACTCTCCAAAGTGGTGCTTCTTGCATTTCTAGCGCTGAGGGGGTGCAACACTCTTCTGGTTTCTGCGTGGCCCAGTGTTCTACCTCTTGCGCTGTCCTGATCTGTGGTTTCTATTCCTGCTCTGGCTTACCACTAGATCGTATTCCCGTGATCCTGCTGAACCGACTAGTCCCCGACCTTTATTTCTGAGTAGGCAACTATCTAAGCCTTTTTCACTACCGCACCAAAGGTGGGAAAGTCAAAAGTACTAACGATCTGCCAAATCTCAGGTCGTAGTCCTCTTTGGAAGTGTCGGGCCTTTATATGCTTGGTGCTCACCAAGTATGGAACAAAAGGGGAAACTCCTCGAACTTCTTTTTATAGGTTGTGACGTCATTGACGCTCTTCCGATCTTACAGAAACTCCACCTCCTTGTGGTCATAGAGGGCTTGGGGAAGTACTTATCTGTTATCTCAGTTTTGAACTGAGCCCAAGTCATGTTCCTCAGTTCCTCGTCAGTCCTATTATAGGACGCTGGCTCCTACTAATGCCCAACCCTACCTACCAACCTAAATTCTACGCACAGGACTTTCTAATCCTCAGGGCATGAGATGTGGCAGAAAATTTTCTCCGTTGTGCGGATCTACTCATCTACAGCCAGTGGCCCGCGCTCACAGTCAAATGTCAATGGCTGATACCAACAGAAGTTTGATGACTAACACTGTAGAGACAGCTAGAGGTGCTACTGGTACCGGTACTGGAGCTGGAGCTCGAGCCTGTGCTATACCTTACATGAGCCTAATGAGTTCTCGGATTACATCAGTTGGTGTTGGGTGCACCATTTCCTTACAAAACAAATATTTACGTTGTAATGACTTGAAAGGTATATATATTCCAATACAATAGGAAGTAGAGAGGAACAACTCAAGAAATATGAAAAATCTTCATTTATTATTATTTATCAAAATCTTTCGAGAGGAAATACATCGAAAAAGCATCTAGTGCTCAATAATAAGAAAGAATAAAGAACAACTCTGGAATGGATAACATGTGCTATGAGGACAATAATAACTACTTTAAACTCTCTGCTATCTCTAGTCATCATCGTCGCTAGGCGGAGAGGGTATGTCTTCCCATGTGGTGGATGATTCTGGTTCCGAGTCTCCCAAAACCTCTACATCTCCATCCTCCTCTAACTCCTCATCCGATTTCTCCTTAGGAATTTCATCTGGAATCTCCTCAGGAATCTGCTCGGGAATCTCCTCTTCAGGATCTTCCTCCAGATCCTCCTCTGGATCCTCCTTCGGATTCTCCTCTAGATCGTCCTCTAGCTCAGGTACGGGTGCAGTCACAGGGAAGACTGCAGTGCCATACTGCACATATGCTCCCCTATGTGCTAAAAGCACATCGTAAAAGAGGCCAAAATCAATGTCCCCACCTCGAGCCATGGGGAGGTGAAAGTGGACATTTGAAGCTTCCATTTGTTCTTCCTCATCAAACGTGTCTATCAGATGTCTAATGGATCGAGCTGCGGTCGTCTGATATCCAAATTTGTTTACTGGAAATGTATCTAAGTTTATGTTTATTGCTGTGAATTGTACGCAAACGACACCTGTGCTAATTTATAATGTGAAATTTGAGGGACATGGGGATCATGGAGAGATTCATGTTGTTCAAAATCCTCTGAAAATCAGAAGTGGGTTTTTCAGTTAGGCAATGGTAGTATCTGTTTTGAGGAAATCTGATTCTGGAATGTGTGTCAAAGCTGGGTCAATCCGGTATAATTAGTCCAAGCTTTGTTTAGCTATGCTTAGTTTAAAATGGGCTTGGAATTTGGGCCAGGACTTGTTAAACGGCTTAGACTAAATTTTGGGCTTTAAAATAAGAAATAAAGTTTGGGCTTGAAGTAGTTTAAAAAAAAAAAAAAAACTCGTACAAAATTTGGGCCTAAAATTGACTTTAAAACAAAATAGACTTAAAATGCTAATTTTGGGTTTAAAATTTATTTTAAAAGGCTCTATGGTTTGGGTTGAACACAAATAAATAAGGGTTCTTTACATAAAAAAAATATCGTATATAACACTCCGCCCATATATACACCTCATTCTAAAACAAATTCTAAATATACCCTAATACCTCCTAAGTATACCCCCACAAAATAAAAAGGATAAAAAATAAATAAATGAAAAAGGAAAAAAAAATACAATTTCAGATTTTTTGTGCAACTGCTGTCTAAATGAAAATAGAAAAAAAATCTACAAATTCAGATTTTTAGTGCAACTGCTGTCTTCTATAATCAAGCACCCTCATCTCAAATGTTGATCAGTTACAAGACTCAAAAGATGAAGATATCGGTAGAATTATATAATGGCAGAAAATCAGCCATGATCTTCAGAAAATCTCAGTTCATTAATTCGAAAATGATCCTATACCAACCGGCTGATAACAACCCAGAAAAATCACCACCGACCCCCTACTTCATACAATCTTTTTAATAGATTCTTATCCAGATAAATACAATATTCATAGAAGAAAAGAAATTCTGGAAATATCTTATATTCAGTAATCACACATACCTTGATGGCACGTATTGGAATGGTAATTCTCTATGAGGGCCACTGGACATCAGACAACAAATTTGTAAACTACAGTATGACAGGTAATCTGCTACTAGAAAATTGCACGCTAACCAGCTGCAAGACCTCATATACAAAGAGCTTGGCAAAGATCCGTGCGAATTCGAGCTATTAATGAAGTACAGACTAGATAACATAGAACCCTTCATGATTTTATCAAACAAGACATCCCTGCATTTTAGATGCAGTTGAAAGAGCAAGCAAAAGTTATAGACAAGTATCCCATATATGTGGAGTGCACGTGAAGACCAATTTCTTCAATTGACAATGGTATAATCAATATGCAGCTACCAAGGATGATTGAAATTAACTTGTTACTAGGCGGTAACATTTCGGTGGTGGAACCGCTAACTTCTCTCCCAACGACACAGCAAATGGGGCAGGAGCTGGGTGACATTGTTGCCTCAAAGTTTTTTGATGAAGAAGAGATAATGTACGAGGTGATAGCTCAGATGGATAACTTAAGCATTTGTATGGGATAGTTGTATGTCGACAAGCAAACTTTGATGTTAAGTCTAGCAATGAATGTTGTGATGGAACGGTATCAATTCTAGGTTTGTAAATCTGATCAAAGCTTATACTATGTTAAATGTGAAGATACGAGATGCGGTTGGAGTCTATGGGCAACAATGGTGCAAAATACAGATATGTTCAAGGTACGTAAGATCAATGGAAGCTATATTTGTTGTTTTAATTTCCTCACTAGTGATCACAAAAATGCTACTAATGACTTAATTGCTTGCATCATAAAATATAAATTCATGCGGTCCAGAACAATTTACACTGCCACAGATATAATTACTGACATAAAGGAGAGATACCTTTTGAAATTAACTTACAATAAGGCATGACGGTCACGTGAGAAGGCACTAATGATGATTAGGGGTGTTCCCTCACAATCATTTGAAAAGCTCCCAGCCTATTTGTATAGGTTAAGTGTGAGTAATCCATACACAATTACAAAGATTGCACTATATGATGAAAATAGGTTCAAGTACTGCTTTGTGGCTTTAGGACCATCAATAAGGGGTTGGAAGTACTGCAGGCCTGTTATTGTAGTTGATGCAACATATTTAAATGGTATTTATGGGAGCACTATGCTTATTGCCTGCACACAAGATGGTAACAACCGAATATATATATATATTGGCATATGGTATTGGTGATGGTGAGAATGATGATTCATGGGGATGGTTGCTTAGTCAGCTACAAAATGCATATGGTGATAGAGAAGGGCTTTGCATTGTGTCTGATAAACATCAGCATATTGCAAAGATGGCATATGTGGTGTTCAAAAATGCATCCCATGTAACTTGCACATATCACTTGTTTAACAACCTGAAAAAAAAGTATAGAAAAGAAACAACAAAGATATGCAAAGGTATCTGACTTGTTTTATAAGGCTACCCGTGCTTACACAAAGCAAGAGTTCCATATGTATATGAAGTAGCTCAAAGGTAGAAGCAAGCAGGCATTTGGATATCTAGTAAAATTAATTTCCCTTTTTAATCATATTTATTTTACAATTATAGTAAATAAGTTTTGTCGGGTACAAACTCACTGGGGTTTTTGATGTTTATGTTCTATCCAAACTGGATTATCATTACTGAAAAATGATAAATACAAAAAAAAAAAAAAAGGAAAGGAAAAGGCAGGGTTCGAGAACTGGTCAAGAGCATACCAATCTGTTAATAGGTTCTCGGCATTGACTTCAAATATTGTCGAGTCTGTTAACTGGATTTTCAGGGGTTCAAAAGACTTCCTAATAGAAGCGTTGCTGGAATGTTTGCGGTCATTGGTCCAAAGATGGTTAAGTAAACATGTAGAGTACGCGAGATCCACATTTACTACATTATGCCCGAAACAAGAGGCAAAGTTGACACGGATGGAGTTATCACTGAGACTTAAGGTAGGTTACATATTGTTTTAACCGTCTTTTTGTTTGTGTGTCAAATTGTGTTCATGGGAATCAATGTGTAACAGTGTCACTGATTGTGTTTGTTTGGCCTTTTTTCATTCGTTTGACAACTAAAAAAAAAAAAAAAAGGTGTTTCCTATCAGAGAGCTGTGTTACCAGGTCTTCAACGGGACGTTGCATTGCATTTTAAATCTGGCAGAAAAGACATGTTCATGTCGGAGATTTCAAATAGATGAATTAACATGAGCACATGGAATAGATGCAATTTTTTCTATACATTCAGACATATATGCTTATTGTTCAGAGTTCTATATGGTTAAGAATCTGGTAAAAATGTATGATGGCGAAATATATCCTCTTGGGAATGCATGTGATTGGGATGTCCCAGATGATGTAGTTGCAATAAAAGTTTTTCCACTGGTCGAGAACAGAGGGCCAGGCAGGTCCAAAAAACCAGATATAAGTCTACAGTAGAAGGGAAGGAAACTGTACATTGCAATCGTTATACCCAAAATGGGCACAATTCAAGGAGATGTAGAAACCCCTATGCAGTTGAGGACTCTGGCTCAAGGAAATGCAAGAGAGCTAGCTAAAAAACAAACATCGAATGTGGAGGAGATTAGTAGTTCTTCCCCCCGTCCTTCTCCTTTTTTTCCCCTTTTTTTTGTGTTTTTTCCTTACCATAATATTTGCTTATCTGTGTTGGACAAACTGCTGGTTTGTACTCTAGAGTTATTAGGATTTCCTTGAATGGTATTTTACTTTATTAGGATTTGTGTTGGACAAACTGCTGGTTTGTACTCCAGCCTTTTTCTCATATTCCTTCTTAACATTGTTGAATAGGTGATATTTCATTTGATTTTTTTTAATTAGATATGAATTTGTCAACTACATCAATTGCTCAAAATCAGAAACACTTTTTGACCTCTATATCAACTTTACCACATAACCTTATATCTTTTTTAAAAATATATATAATAAATGAATATAAAACAGAGAAGGAAAATATAAAATGTAGCAGCTCAATTCCAAATTGTGAGTGTAGAATGGTTATGTGACCATGTCAAAAGGTGAATCAGCATGGTTTTGTTGAAGGAGAGACTATGGGAATGGTGTTGTTACCAAATGCTGAATTTGGAAACCAATCTGTCACCAGAATGGAATTCTATGGTGAGTGGGAACACTTTGTTACCATGGGAGCACGATTCTATTATCACATACTGACTCAGAAAATGATTCTGTTACCAAAAAGCCATACCAGTGATGTGTTGATATAGACGTGTCACAAGATAAGATTTTTTTACCATTCACTAGAACCACATTTTCTTCTTAATTTGTTCATGCATTTTTTTTAAACAAAAAAAAAATCATTGTATTTTTAATTAATTATTTCCACTTAGGATCTCATTGAAAGTCTGATGAATGTTTATTCGATTCAATGATTTTGTTTGGATTGTATTCATAAGATTTGTGTGTGTGAAATCTTGACGATAGTTTCTTGCTCCTCTAATAATTGGTCCTTTGCACCTTAAGTCAAAAATTATCTTTTTTTATTGATTTATGCTACTTGATCTTGGGCTTGTGAGTTTGGTATTGTAAAAATTTTATCTTTCTAGGTAATAAAGGATAAGTTGATTGAGTCATGATTAAGGGGGAGAAAGCAGCTGTGTCAAACATATTCAGACAAATCTGGCACATCTGGTTCAGATACATAGACAACAGAACCAATAGGATATATCAAGCACAGACTAAGGAGTTGCACCCGGAGGAAGTAAAGAGGATTATAAAATATATGAAAAGGGAATTGCTAAGTTTGGAATCTGGTAAACAAAAGAGATTAATGTGCACTTAGTAGGATATTTATTATGCATATTGGGTAGGTAACATGGATGATAGGAAAAGTACAATTAGAGGATGCTTCTATATTGGTAATAATCTTCTAGTATGGATGAGTAAGAAGCAGAACTGCATATCCATATTCACTGCTGAGACTGAGTACATTACAGTAGGAAGTTGTTGCGCTCAACTACTATGGATGAAACACATGCTAGAAAATTATCAAGCTGTGCAAGATAAGATCATCCTATATTATGACAACACCAGTGCCATCAACATCTCTAAAAATCATGTCTAACACTCCAAAACCAAACGCATTGACATCAAGCATCACTTCATTAGAGAACTGGTTGAAAAAGAAACTATGATGCTGGAATACATTCAAACAAAGTTCCAACTGGTAGATTTGTTCACTAAGGCCCTTGATACTACTAGGTTTGATCACCTGAGAAGGAAACTTAACATTAGTGGCTCATCGGTGTAGTTCTTTGATGTTATGTTCATTCACAAAAAAAAAAAAAAAAAAATTCTAATGTTCTTATATCTGTCTAGTATAGGCCACTTCCTGAAGGGCTCCCAGAGACATGTCTGGCAAATCCTATCAAGCAGGCCATGTCTGGTCACCTGGCATGAATTCATTCTTGCTGAGAAATGAGTAGCTCTTCATCAGTAATAGAAGGAACTACTGCCTACGAGTGACATCAATAGTGTTGACCTATAGTTAGTATCCATATTTCTTTGGCTTACATGATGAAGTACCTAGGGTAGGGACCTTAGAAGAAAAGGCTCTCAGTCAGTACTTCTAAAAAATATAAAAAAATGAAAAAAGTGAAATGTATGAAAAATAACAACCTTGTTTGCTACATGTGACTGAACGTTGCCACCACTAAACCTAGAATACAGTGTCTCCATATAGTAAAAGTGAGGCATGGCCATGCATGAATCCATTCTTATTGACAAACACCTTAGATGATTATTGGTCCTCTAGGCATAACTGACTCATTTCGAGAAAATAGAAATTTCCAGAAAGTAATGATGGAGGCCCACTCGTTGCCTAGTAAAAAATGACCTAGCTTCAACTAGATGAGGCTGCTTGGCAAGATACAACTAGCTCATGGGCAATGCAAGGACATCATGAAGTATCCTTCACAGCATAGATATTCCAATTGTTCGGCAATTTTCTATGTAATTTTTTCTGTTTTGTTTTGGGCTGTGTGGGCTGTGGTGACCAGGCTTATTGTCAATAGCCCATATGAACAAGTCTTGTCATATTGGAACTTCAACTTATCCTCAAAGTCTAACATCTTGAGACTTCACTCCCACTTCAACTTTCTCACTCTTAGGACCTCTCACTATATATTATCTCCATCACCATATCTTCTCTTACAGAAAAACTCTATGTGTGTTTCATCATATGGCACCCAAGAAATCAACAAATTTCTTCAGTAAGTCACGCAGCAAGGGAAAAGGGAAGAAGCGCTACACCGCCAGAACTGAGGTAGGAAATCCACGACAATCAACATGCTTCCCAACGTCCAAGCTAAGGGACTCTCCTGCCAAGTTGAATCCAGGTATATCCTTTGCTGTAGACACTCTGACACTCTGGCACTCTCAATAGTGCTGACTTAGATAGTCCCATACGGTCCATATCCAGCACAGAGGGAAATTCTTACAACCCCAATTAGGTCTATCCCACATGAGGTGGTCCAACAGCTTGCTCACACAGATCTATTGTCCAACCCAGTTGAATCACAACCCAGTAGATTGGAGCAAGTACCAGAGGACTCACCTAAACAAGAACAAGAAATCCCCCCTCTAGAGGCAGTTACTGATCCCATATCCAGCAAGCAGGGTGATGGGCTTATAGATATTTCTGCTCCTGCACCAGACGTACATTTTGGTTCTCAACCTTTGTCAACCAATGAAGAATTTGAGGAATCGGAGGACAATATACCTTTGAGCAAGCTATCCAAAGCTGATTCTCAGGCTACAAACATGGGTCAAACATCTCATGTCCATGTCATTACCATGTTGAAATAATAGCCAGACGAGAGCAGAAAACTAAGCTTGCGCATGACACCCCTATAGCTAGATCTGGGTCCACTGAAAGTTCACAAAAGCAATCTAGTACAAAGAATATAGACCATCAGGAGAAGGAGGATACTACTGGAAGTATTTAGGATAAGCAAGATACTTCTAGCAGCACCTAGGATACACATGAGACATCTAGCACACATACTTTTGTAGTCCCTCACAAATCAAGGTCGGAGTATGACCTGGAAGAAGAGGCAAACACTGATGATGAGACATCTAAGTTTGATGAATCTTTCCCAAAACCAATCTCTAAATGAGAGAAAATCAAAATGGGTACGCAGAAGATTCTATCAAAAAGCATCTTGTGAGGATCCCTCCTACAAGACAGACCAAAAAAGGCATAGTCACTGGAATACCAGACCACCAGACAAGCAGAAAAATTCAAAGACCCATGGCGAGCCACGCGTTGAGAGAATCTAACACTGCAATCTAGCCACATTCAACCTACAGATTTCATACCCACTGCCATACAAGGGCGCAGATGAGCATTCATTCCAAAGAACTACTACTTCTCAGGTTAGGAAGCCTATGATCTTTTTCATAAATATATAATTCTATGCCCATTTTCATATGAGAAAAAAGGGGTAGTTTCCGATTTTGCTATAGTGGAATTATTTGCACTTGTTCGACGCTTCAAGTTGGATAAATTGTTTGGGTGTGAGGGTAGAAAAAATGAGACTATAGTCAGGGAATTTTATGCCAATGTCCCCAAAGACTTTGGACAAGGCACAAGTCTGTTTATCTCAAAAATCTATCTTAGAGGGAGGATGATTAACTTCAGTACTGCCAGTATTAGATCTTCACTGGGATGGATCTGGTGTTGGATGAGGAGGAAATGACTATCTCCAATGAAACCCTAGCAGTAGAACTGACTGGATCTAGATGGCTAGAAAGGTCTGAAAAGAGTTTTATGGCATCTCGACTTACTATCAAGTACATGACTTTCCTAAAATCTTAAATGCCTCCCCTGACACACAAAGAAACTATTACCAAAGATAAGGCTCTTTTACTCTACATGCTGGGTACTAAGGGATGTTTTGACTGGGCAAAACACATATTTGATGTCATCACCTATTTTACTAGAGCAAGTCCAAGTAGCTTTTAGAAAGTGCTAGATTTTCTACTACCTATCGTTTGTCTTTTCCTTGGTTGCTATACAACTTTCTAAAAGATCAGGGTAAGGAGTTTCTCACATATGACCAATGGCATAAAACATTGAATGTCATCAACAAAGAGAGCTGTAAAGGGATCTACAATCCTGCTGCTTCGATGCCTGCTTCTGAAGGAGATGCAGAATTGGATCCTAAAGGACCAGGTATTTCAGTCCGTTTCGCAGTCAGTTCAGCAGGAGTGGAAGGACATGCAAAGGTAATATCTGTGGCTCACATTGAATAGACTCTTGTGACTATACATCTAGTCATATCACATATGAGGGAGGATCTAACCAACTTACACTATGGTTTCCATCACTTTCTTGAAATGTTTAGTCCACTCTATGATTTCTTTATGAAAGTTGTTTTGTTGAACCCGAAAACCTTTTTGTATAAGGATGATGACCTTACAAATTTTCTGCTGGGATACTACAAATAGGTTTAGACATCCACTGCCTCTGTTGCAGCTCACCAGCCCCAACTGCTTGTGCCTTACAGATGTAGCATGCAGCTGGCATAACCTTAAAGTGTCCACCACCATTTGGTCCTTCAGAAGCAGCACCCCCAAGAAGTCCATGAAGATCAATAGGTAAAAAGACCAAGCATTCTGCCTAACTTGGCATTTTTCGCATTATGTTCAAAAAAAGGGGAGAAGCATAAGCATGACCGTGTCATGTGACATGACAGTGGCTTCATTCATTCTATGGCTTTATGACTTTTGACATTGTTATTTACATATGGTTATTTGCTTTTGCAATAATTGTCATAATGTCTTTACTTAATTGCTTGTGTTAATTGATGCTTAGTTATCAGGTTTAGATTAATGATCATTGGTTTTGAACAAATTTAGAAAAAGCTAACGGGGAGACTGTTGGCATCTTAGTTGGCATATTTTCTAATTTGGTTATAATGACCATTAACTCTATTTATTATCTAGCGAATTATTTTTATTTGCTAAAATATTTTTTATGTTGTTTATTATTAAAAGATTATTCTTTGCAGAGATAAAGATTATCGCTTAATCAGGATATGCATGAGATTATCGCTTAATCAGGATATGCACGAGATTATCTCTTAATCAGGATATGCGCCCACATGAGATAAGAGATAAAGGGTTATCTCTTAACTATGATAAGTAATTTGCTGTGCATGCTTATCATGAAAAGGCCTATAAGTAGTGAAGCTGCACTGTTGTGGAAGGCAAACAACACTGAAAATTAAGAGACAATTGACAAGGTTGAGGCACCAACCTACTAGTGATACAAGAGCAGCGGTTGAAGCTCTAGGGGAGTGCGTTAAGGAAGTTCAAATCAGGGAGTTTGAATTTAATTGTTTTTTATGTTGCTTGTGCATTTTGATGTAATCAATTCGTGTACTAACTGCTTTTGATCTAATGGATGTTTTTTTCTCCCGTGGCAGGGGTGCCGATGGTTTTTCCCTGAGGTATTTCCACGTCAACATATCTTGCGTTCTGTCTATCTGCTATTTATTTGGTGCTAGGCAGTTCTAAGTCAATTTTGTAGTGTCCAGACAAATCTAGTGCAACAGACACGTCTAGATATGTAGATTAACATTGTTTTCAGTTTTAACATTGTTTTACGCCATAAATCATCTAAAGCACTAATACGCTACATTTGATGTATGATTTTCTCATTGGATCTTTACACGTGTATCACACAGGTGAAAATCTAGTGCACGAATTGAGAAACAGCTCAGAAACAGGTGAATTGGGATGAGATCTTATTCCTTAGTGAGCGGCTAATTTGTAATTTGGCATTTTAAAATTTTTTAATAATATTTTGGACATCTTTCGGTGGGATGAAGGGCGGTGAAAGCAAGTTCGGACACATTTTTATCGACTTCATACGACAGTGCTAAGTTTATATTCAAATCCCTTCCCAACCCACCCTTCAAGAACCGAAACTAGTTCTCAGGGGAAAAAAATGCAAACCCTGCAACCCAAAAACCATTTAATCATCTGGTATTCGGTGGGGTTTGCCAGCCTACTTTTTGGAGTAATGCCTTCTGTATCTATGATGCATAGACAGTTCTATGAAGCCACTTCTAAATGATGAGTTAATGCCCAATGCCAACACCATTTTTTTTTAGGAGTTCAAATAATTATTTCAGACTTGCAGGACACTTTTGAATATTCAATATTTACAAAACTAGAACTAAATAAAAGTAAACAATTACTTTTCGTAAGTACAAAATTAGTTGTATATAATCTTTTCTGCACTCCATTCTAACTGCATGCTGTGTGTCAACCTATTTCCCAAGGTTTGCCAGCGATATACTGGTCACATACTTTTAGTTCAATGATGTGACTTTAGAGCATTCACAATTAATATATTAATTTTAGACCCAAAAAGAAAAACTCTAGTGATTGTTAAATGACATATATATAAAGTTAAAGTTGACTAATGCTTAGCTATCGCATCAGAATGTTAAATTAAGAGATTAAGATCCAACTCAAGTCCAAGTGGACCATTTTTTTCGGAAGTTACTGGTAAACAAGTACGACAATTAATAAAAAGAAACTTTCAAGATAAAATGGCACTACAACTTTCTTATTAAAGTCAGGAAAGTTAACATATGACCTTGAAGATTCTTTTACACACATGCTAACATATCAAATGGAACTATAAATCTGACTTGTAACTAAGACGTCAACACTAACAATGTGACCTAACATGGCTATTGTGGACTTTTAATAACTGTTGAATATTTTCATTCCTTAGTAGTAGTAGCAGCAGCAGCAGCAGTAGTGTTAGTAGTTAGCAGTAGTGGGCTGTAGTAACGATAGTGGTAATTGTATTCGTGGTGGAGGTGGGGCTGGTGGTGGTAGTTGTTGTTGTTGATGATGATGATAATTTTTATTTTGTTTTGCCACAAATCACTTCAAACATTCTGACATTCTTGATGCTTTCTTATCTGAAAGCAGTTCTTAACAATCTAACTTTTGATCTCCTATAACACCTCACATGTTGCAGCACTACTGTAGACTTATATTTTAAATCTTATAGCAGCATAAGGAATCAACTAAAGGATATAGCATCGTTCAAGTCTTGTTCAACCAGACAACGAAATTCAAGAAAGTCAAAATTTAGCATTTGCATTGTGGTTGAGACTAAAGGGGTGCTTGATGCTCATTATAAGTTCAACTTTCACCTGTTTGACAATTGTTCAATTGCAACCACGCATTTCAAGTATCCATTAAATCAGCACCACTCATTTTCACCTCATTATGATTTCATGAAATTATAACGAAAATCAAATACCGTTTTAAGGTTTCTACCAAGGTTCATACTTGCCCAATAGCAAAGAAAGAACCCAATACAAAAAGTTGCAAAATCAGAATGGAATTATCAACTTCTTTGAAGGATAATACATTCACATAAAAGCAATTCTCCAATCTTGACAAGCAAATGGACTAGGCACAAAATTTTTAGATGCAACGAATACAATTTTTTCGTTTCTACTAAAATGAAAATTTGACGCTAGTTCTTTTTTAATGTATGTACAATCCAGTAAATTGGAAATGCTATATTATTTGGCTTCAAACCTTAATTATGTTTCTCAGAGTCAGGCACACGTGTAAATTTAGGAGTCGGATCGATTGTTTTCTATGGAACCTAGGATAGAAGAATAAGCATCAAAGAGATCAAAATTCAGCTTTAAAATTATGTTAGAAATTTATACATGGATTATATGCATTTTTATTCAAATATAAAGAAATTTCTTTTGATTTAAATAATATAAATGATCTTCTTTTGATCTAAAGGATCCAAGAATTATCCCACACCCTTATCCCAATCATATGAGTCCAAAGCTGGCACTTCTTTGAAATGGAGAGTCCCAACAACATACATTGTTACATTGAAAACTAGTAAAGAGTAAAGGTATATCATATATGCTTGCAGCAGAAGCATAGCTGTATTGCAACTAATATGTAAGTACCATGAGTTCTTACCTTAACAAGTGTTCCAGCATAGTCTAGCACCGTAGCAGCAAGCTCACAAGCAGCCCTCATGAGGGAAATTCCTTCAGCATCATGAATTTGATGTTCACTTGAGATTTCTGGCAACAATTTTGAGCTTACATAAGGAGGTTTAGGCATATGATCAGGCACAGGAAGCCGCTGTGATACCTTTCCACGCCTCAAGGGAGGCATCCTATTAGATGCTGATGAAGATCGAAGCTCTCTTTCCCTGTGTCAATAGACAACAGTAATTGATAGAAAATCAATGGCAAACTGGAATCACTTTTGTTCAGCAAAATAGATAGTTTAACACAAGCAATGCAATTATGCAACAATGACAACAGACATAAATCTAGAGCTATATATATATATATATATATCCAATGTTAACAAGATATCCTTAATTGACTATATGGTTCAGAACGTAGCATCTAGGAAACCATAGGATACAAAGACCCATTATCTTGAGACATAAATGCCATAGGCCATTTCAAAATTGTAACTAAAAGCAGAAACATAGGTTTATGGCTCAGCTCAAAATTACATAATAACAAAATAACATTAAAGGCCTTGAATTTACCTGTAGAACAATCTGCAAATACAGAATAGGGCGGACAAAGGAGAACTTTAGCATCGATTAATATCTTTCAGAATCAGAACAAGTTCTTCCTGGATATTACTAATGTTATTTCAGGACATAGTCAAAAAAATTAATTAAACAATGTAAAATATTTCTTCCTCAAAATTGTGAAACACCACACAGACAGCCCTACTGCCCAAGTCTCTCCTTTAATCCTTTTTAAGGTATGTTCTTTTCAGAAAACTATCACCGGTAAAACTATACATGTTTAGCTACATGAAGACTCTAGAACAAGTAGTAATATAATTCAGGCATGACACGCATTCCTCCAAAGTAAAAGCCTATAGAAACATACATTACCTTCTGATTCTAATGGCCTCCTCCAGACCTGATACTCTTTTGGCATAAACCACAAGCCGCTTGGTAAAGCTTGATCCTTTATCTAGTTTTTCAAAAATTTCCCAGAAAAGTAAACCCAAAGTTCAAAATAATCCACATGATATTAAGTCACTAAGCACGCGGACTTAAAGAACAAAAGATTTCAGGTGGAAGTATGGACATTAAACGGTATATGGAACACGAGCATTTTATCAGCCCAAAATGTACAGAAATTTAATTCTACAGAATCTACGTAACGGAACTACATCAAGAACTATGAAAATAGTCAGTTAAATAGACGCATTTACACACAATACAAATAAATGTAACATATATATAGGAGGCAAAAAGGAAAAGAAAGAAAAATAACTTACTAGAGAAAGGAAAAGAGTGATGTGATGCGAATGAAACTCCCATAAGTGGAGTAGAGGATGAGGATAGTTTGGATTCAATATTTGTAAGTGACGATGAGAGTTGCAGAGACGCTGTCACATCAGGTAGAGAAACCATTTTGCTAGAGAGAGAGAGAGAGAGAGTGTTTTTTGGTTTGACAGAGAGGGGATAATGAAGATGGAAAAAGATTTTTTGCAGTTAACTGGACTGGGCCCTTCCTCACTGGGCTTTTACCATCGGCCTACAAGCATATTGAATCGGCCTATTGTTTATAGTCCTCTTTTTTCCAATTTTGATACTTTCTTACCGAAAGACTGCGACTCGCCAAAACTCATGTACTTTAATGATTTCCCATACCTTGATCCCTTCCTCTACATTCCTTTTGTAATTTAAAAAAAAAAAAAAGTATCTCGACTTAAAAATTCAAATATAAAGTACCATTTATTGTATCAAAATTTCATTAGACAAAAGAGGGCAACTTAAAACCTTACCTCCGTTCCAATTTTGTTACATGTATTTGATATAATGAGTTGATAGCTCAAGCTGTAAAAAAATACCCTTTACCAGGACAGTTCTGGATTTGACTTTATATGGATGTTCCTGTCCAAATTCTCACAATTGTATTTTGAAAAAAAAAAATGTTGAATGCGTGTCACGAATTCATGATTTCTTGCACAAGAAGAATTTAACTTTTTTGAACTTGTCTTAGAGGCCGTATTGCAATTTACATTCTTTAATGTGCCGAAGAATATGGTCCTATCAAGCATAAAACATATAATTTTGTACTGTAGTGTGAGAATATTGATGTAATAAAGTGTATAATAATGAGGAAAAGCAAAATGTGAACATAGGAAGCTGGAAGCATGTATGCCTTAGCTTAAAAAAGGAATTAATCTTTTTTTTTTCCAACTTATTTCAACTGTACCAAGAACAATAAACAAGGGAAAAGAAGAAAAGAACAGAAACAAACAAGCCAAGCCTATCACAAATGATTGTTTGCATTGATCAATTATTATTCAAAGTGTTTTATTAAAGATGAAACAAGCACGAACTGAAAAACGAATTATATGTTTTTTTTTTTAATTTTTAATATAAAGTAGTCAATGAATAAGTAAATAATGTTCCGTTTGTTTGTGGTGAAATCCTACTATTAGATCAATGATTAAAGGTGAATTTTTCAGAGATAAGAATATCACAACTAGCGAGGAGACTAGTTTTAGAATGAAGATGCAATGATGGAAATAATAGTGCTTTTTTGGTATGTACTGTATAGAAAAGAAACTTCAACCGTCATTGATTATGTAAGACAATAATTAATTCGAAGAATACGTGACATTTGTAGTTAAATGCTTTAAACTTGGAAGTGCAGAAATGACCAAATTGTAAAACTAGAATCTTAGAAGAATACGATTCTCTTTTCATTTTTCAATCATGCATGTCCATAAAATAGACTTGGGGACAACTTCATGCATGTTCTTGAATATTTAGAATTAGGAGTATACTTCTTCTGGTAAAATTAAGCTTCTATTGACAATGAACATATGTTTGAGTATATAATTCTGTGAAGGTAGTGCTTCTTGTAAATTTCAAGTGTGTGTAGATATATATATTTGAAAGGGTCAAGTGGTAATATATAAATTTCTTCCGCCCCTTTTTCAGTACTTTCAGTACCACCAAACTCATGTCACAAATGGTGACATATAGTATAGGGTATTAAAAATTTATATCTAAATTAAATGAAATTTTTGCTTGATAACTTTCCAAAGAAACCATTCTAGGATCATCAAAAAAAAAAAAAATAGAAGCCATTTTTGGATATTGATTTTGCACTTGTCTTTGATATAAATTAAACACCATGTCTATCTTCAAAGAAGATTAAGTACTCCCACCATTAATTAATGCAAGAAATTTAAATTAAAAAATAAAATATTTCAGAATTCTTATATGAGGATCAAGGATACATGGCAAGAACATGGGGTGATAGCATGGGAATTTCCAAGAAAATACATAAACTTAAACGAAGATTTGACTTGTGCTTGAAAATCACTCTAATATATCTTGTAATCTTTTGACATTTTCTTTCACTGTAACTTCAAGTCATCCCTGCAATTCATTTCCAATATTATATTAAAAAAAGGCCAAATTGTTAGTGAATTAGGGTTTTAGATTACTCAACATAATATAATTATATAGATTTTGAGTATGATTTGTTTGACTAGAATTGCATTTGCATGGTTTGGGACGATCCACGTTAATTAAACTAGTTGACATTATCCTGGCAAGATTTGGAATAGTCAAACATGCACTTATTT
Source organism: Nyctanthes arbor-tristis (assembly GCA_963692815.1). Lineage (NCBI taxonomy): Eukaryota > Viridiplantae > Streptophyta > Magnoliopsida > Lamiales > Oleaceae > Nyctanthes > Nyctanthes arbor-tristis. The sequence continues at coordinate 122,484 of CAVNYN010221474.1, forward strand.
CAATAGACATGAAACCTTCATGCTAATATAAAATTAGATATTGATTATGTTTTGATTAAGAACTCATTAATTTGATTGCGTATAATGTAGTTACATTAAATGATTCTTTCAAAAGTTAAATATTATCGAGCACAACTACTACCAATATGAAATACAACCGGATAAAGATCTTCGTTACCAAAACTTTTAATGAGATAATAGAACCAACATAATAATCTTTTTAGTTTAACATATATATGAAAATTCTTAAATTGAGTCTCTATCATAATAGACTAAAACCGGCAAGAAATTCAAGATAGATGCATTCTCTCATTCCCATTAATTTAACTTTTTAAACGAGAAAGTAAATTAATTTCTCAAATTGTACTCTGAGCCCAGCTGTCTTTTTAGATGCCTCTCGTACATTTTGACATTTCAACACGTCATATCTTCTTAACAATTAACACGTAGAAAACCCTTGAGAATATGTTTGTAAAACTTTAAAATTCATGACAACAGATCATAACTAGTTAACGTTGTTGCTTAATTTTCTCCTCTAGTAAGGGCTTTCATGCTTCAAATGGATGGTTGCCCATATCTCCCCTCGATGACCCCCCACCCCCATGTCATGCTAGAAACAAGTTGGGATATAAATGTACAACGACAACAACATAGAGATATTTTGAGGAACCATTATTATTATTATTATAACTATAGTAATGGAAATTAGTTCACATTAATTTGAGGGAAGAAAAAAACAAATTGACAAGTTTTGTATTTTCAAGTAAACTCCACCTAATTACTTCATGAATTTTCAGCCCTTCCTTTTTTCTCTGCTAAAACTATACAATTGCTTGAACTTTTGCAACTTGCAACAACATTCCTCCCCTTCCCACAAAAACATCTTTACCAGCCCCAAACCCTTAAAACAAAAAAGAAAAAGAAAAAACTAAAAATACACAAAAAATGGGTAAAATCCAATGTTACAACGCATCAATAATTCTCTGTTTCTTGCTGCATTCTAATGTCAAAAGCTCCATTCCTCTCGTCCTTTTTCCAGTACTGCAACTTTCAGTACTTGGCACCTCGAAAATGTTCACCCCAAATAGTCTCACCATCGGAGCTGGCTCCACCGGCGCTGACATGCCGGTTCCGGCAGCCGAGGGATTGATTCTTGGTTTCCAGTCGATGAAGAGCTGATTATCCGGCCCCGTGGATCGTTGGAAGCTTACAATGTCGCCGGCCTTCAAGTTCTTTTCCTTCACGAATCGACTCCAGCCTTTCGTCAAGACGTAGCTTTGGCTACTGTTCCAGTATGAATAACGGAACCTCCATACTTTTCCACCCATATCTTCGAAATTCAGAAGGACTCCTTTCGAGTTGTTGCCACTCTGTAAAGGGAAGTGTTTTTCCGCGTGCTGTTTGGGGATGACCAGACGATTAAGCTTGCCGACGTCGCTGGGAGTCACCGCCTTCTCGAAGAGCTGTTCCCGGGCTTTATCGCCACCGCCGAATGAGGTGAAAACGCCGTCCTTGTTGATGACTCTTTTGCCGGTGCCGTCGAAAAGGCCGTAGTTTTTCCTGCTCTGTTCGAGCTCATCATTGTACGTGTGTTTCCTCAACATGTCGACGATTTCAGCCTTGGAATGGGAGTTCAAGAAAGCCGTTTCGACCCCATCTTCTTCACTTTCCGACAGTGGCTTGAAGTTGGTGACGGCATCCCGGCCACGGAACCTCTGGGCAGCGATATCGTAGGCCCTCGCCGCCTCATCTTCTTCATTGAAAGTCCCTAACCAGACCCTTTGATGCTTTTCGTAGATTTGTGCACCCCACCTGCCATTAGGCTGAGGAACCACACCTTTGAATCTTGAAGAAGGCAGCTTTCTTGACTCAGCTTCCACCCCGACCTCTGCATCTATAATCACACTCGTCCCACTCCCGACCCGGCATAGACTCTCTGGCGACTTGGTCGTCGGCAGAGTTGAGGCAGCCGAGATCGGTGTCAGGGATACAGAATCCGTACTGGTCGTGCTTTCATCTGTGGAGTCCATTTTCACAGAAGTACTGAATTTTTTTTTTTTTTTTGTCCCTTGGAAAGAAAGGTAAAGATGAAGAGAGAGATACAGGTGAAAAGAAGAACAGTGTGGAATATGAAATGAGTTGTTGAGCAGAAGGATGATTATATATAGGAGAGATGTCTCCTAGTAAAGTAATAAAAAAATATATCACACATATATATGTTTCACATATAAAAATTGAAAAGAGAAAAATGGAGATATTAAGACGTGGGTGAGGTGGGTCAACCCCATAGATGGTAAGGAACTAGGAAGATTCATTTGGGGGAGGGTGGGGTGGGGGTAGGGTGAGTAATCCAACTCTAGAGAGAGAAAGATAGATACGAGTTATGTATGTGTTGTGGGTTGTGTATGTGAGGTGGGACACTATAGATAAAGAGCAAGTTGATGGGATTCACATGACTCCACCGTGTTTTAGTAAGTTCATCCCCTTTTCTCCTTTTGCTACTATATACTGCTGACTATCAGCATGGTCTCTCCACCCCACCCCTATCCGGGTGGGGTGGGGTGGGGTAGAGGGCTGCTATTTGTTGGTGTACTAAAAGCAGGCAGAAGCAGCAAATAATAGAGGAGATTCTGATGAAGTATCAGCATCAGATAAGATAAAAGAAGTTTGGTGTATTGGGGGAGGGGTAATAATTAATATGGAGGGAAAGATGGGGGACTGTTAAATGAATGATGGATGGATGGATAGATTTGAACAACAAGACATGGCTTGGCTCATCCAATTAAAGATTTTCCCCCATAAAAAAAATATTTTTTTATTTTTTCTTTACCCTGTTTGGTTTGCTGGCATGATTTGATTACTCCTATTTCCTTCTCCATATTTGTTTTGTCTTTATTGGCTAGGTTCACCCAAGCCATATGAGAAAACCAAATACTTAATGTTTACAATATTTATTTTATGTTGTGCTGTTTATGGGCAACAAGCATGGAATATTAATGTCTTTTACCCCATTCGGATAATAATATGGAAAATGAAAGAACAATGATCCCGTTCATTGAACTTATTGAGGACTGGTATACAAATAGAATCTGGTTTCATTTAGAAATCAATTGGGAAACAGGGGTGGTTTTGGACCTAACAATAATTGAGAGCGGGATTTTACGACCTATATTGTATGAAATAAAATTCTAGTTCCTTAATATTTTCATATTATTATTAAATTAAACACACGTTACTTTTGATAATAATAACCCCAAACATTTTCTGTGGGCTATCAAACTTTATTTATGATAATAATAATTAATAATTACTGACCTTTATTCTAAATCTACTATTTATCAATAATAATGAGGAAAACAAAAGTATAAATAAGCGGTAGTTCGGTACGGATGGCGAGTCCTGAGACTATAAAATGGGGCCCACATTCCAAGTTGTGTATATAAAAACAGAAAGATTGAGCCCCTCTCATTTGCTAGTGTCGGTCCCATTTCAAGGTACCGTGTGAATTATTTCACTTAACTAAAATTTTATTTCTTTAAAAAAAAAAACGGCGATTTCAATTTTTTGCATAATATAATTCAATTCAAAATCATAGAACTTTTCGATTTTGCTTTGTTTCGTGTTGAACTTCCATAGAAGAGGCGAGGGAGCAAAGACGGGAAACGAGACTCTTAATTTTACTTAAAGTTTTTATTTTATTAAGGGGGCTGATTACAGTATTGGTGAGGTAGCTGAAAAATGATAATACCCGGTACAAATATAGTTTCAGTACGGTGGTACGCCTCTATTAGGTTATATATTAATACGGAAAATCTGTCCTTTTCTTATTGCCACTCTCCTTACAGGTGGGAAAGCACGTGAATTTGTTTGCATTGTCACGTGATCTGTGGACAAACTATTTTTATTCTTAATTTTGCTACACTTCTTTTAAAATTACAAGGACAAAAGGAATGATTTAATTCAATAAAACAAATTACATGTCGTTAATTCAATTTTCATCATTATAATAATTCAATATATATTAGTGCTCTTGAATCGGACAACTAAGATTTAGAGAAAATAATTGAAGAATGATACGTACACATATATTGCGATTTAAATGTCAAATTATTTTATTACGTATCAATGTTTTGAAAATTAGATCGGATGAAGAACTCGAAATTTGAGATAAAAAATTGCCTAAAGAAATAAGAAACTCTGATCGTAAATTATCAGAAAAATTTAAATTAAAAAAAAAAAGTAAAACAAGGTAAGACTGATTCCAACGATTTTTTGTGTGGGGAAAATGGAAAATGAAATATTTTTAGGAACATTTTTATTATGAAAGTATTCGACATAAATTAGATGCAAAACTCCATGATCACCATACATATTTTTTAAACATAAATTGCAGTGTTTTAAAAAATCTTGTCTTGGCAATACTAAAGGGATGTACTAGGAAAATAAGTTTCACGCTTCGTCACCTATTGCGTTTTATTACACACTTTGATTGTACTTTTATCATGCGCTAGTTGTATACATGTGTATTGCACAAAATATAATAATTAGTAAAAAAATATACGTAATAATTTGAAAAACTAAATAACATAATTTTATTTCATACTACTCACTCATACACATTTGTTACTAATATATATAAATATACTCAAATTGAAACACATAATATTTTCACTTAGCACAAAGTTAATTAAATTGTCATTCATAGAACAATACTATTAAGCAATAAAAATGAAAATGAGGAATTTTTACAAAATTAATCTCATATTGAGTATGGAAATTAAGAAGCCATGAAAAAGAGACGATATGAAATTTATACAACTTTAAAATTGCCTACACTCACATCCTTATTTAATAAGGTGTCAATGATATTCATTTATCAAAATGAATTATTTTTCACCTTCATTCTCCACCATATATTCTTGGACAAATTATTTTTCTTATTTTCTCATTGCTACTCACTAAATTTATTCTAAAAAATTTAAAGTACACAACCTCCTATTACAAAGTCTCCAATTACAAAGGACTTAAGTGAACTAGTATTATAACAAATGATAAATTCTATATGATTTATCATTTACCCCTAAAATTAATTTTTAACCAATTTTCATTCTTAAAAGAATTAAAAGAATTTTTTATTTTTATTTTAAATCATTATCATCAAATATTATTATTGTATCTCCTCAACTTAAATTTTCACCAATATATAGGTTCCCAAAAAAATAATAAATTAGGTAGCATATTAAACTTATAGCCTTAAGTTTTATGATATGCAGTTTATCGTGTTGAATTAAGGCTTTAAAGAAAGTTATCTATACATATATATATATATATACACACACTCTCTCTCTCCTTCAAGACTTCTCCCAAAGTCGTAACAAAAAAATGTCAATGGATATGCATGGTGTATGCTAATAATAATAGCTGAGTATGTCAGGAGTGAGTAATCAATCAATCTATTTGATAGTCAATAAGTTTTACTACACTATATTAATTAATATAGTAAGACATTTTGGAACCGCAATATATTTTTAAATATAGAAATATCACGTGATTGAAATGAGTAATTAAGAGATATAAGTTGGTGTTCTCAAAGAGTATGAAATCTTATTCGAGGCCGGGCTTTATCTTGGGCGTATGCACGAGTAACTGAATCTCTAGATACATAAACTCCTGATGTAACGCACCAACGTGAACGCTGGCATATATATGTGTCTTGGATTAAAAACATAAAAAATCTGACTTTTCATGATGTGTGTGTATATATATATATAATAATAATAATAAGTGCTAATTAACATTAATATCTCAATCTTCTAGATCAGTACACAATGTCATCATTTAGGTCATTGTTCTCAACGGAACTATATTCTTTTCAAAATAGTTTTATCCGTTACGTTAAGTTGACAGATATACGTGAGGAAAAAGGTAATTTTAGATGACTAATAAAGTGAAGGTGAATACAACAAAACCAAAATTAGAATGTGCATAAAATTGTTGAAATCTTTGTGGGATCACCTTTCCACTTAAGGATTGATAATCCAAATTAGTGGTAGGGCCTTTTTTACTGATTACTTCAACCTAAAAACGTTAGAATTAAGTGGGACAATTAGCATCATCCCATCCCATAATACATTTATACAAATCCCATAGGATAATCAATGCAATGCAATTATTCTAAATTATCTTCTCCTCACTATTGCACTTCTTCATTACAAACTCAAGATTCCGTTAGTTGGTGTCATAGTAAAGATTCTAATTTAACACGAGATTAATTATATTAGTGGCCATACTTGGTTTGTGCTCCTCAATTCTCATCCACGATTAGCCCTTGTCTTTTCAACTTAAGTATCATTGTTATCGTTATCACTTCATGTAATTTGGTTTGTTACTTTGTGCAATCTCTATCCAGTCGTTTCTTTCTTTTCACATAGTTATCTGTTATCAAACTTCGACCATATATATAGGTACCCCTTTTCACATGCATACAAATTTTAAGTCCCTACACCGTTACAATATAGATAACTGTACCGTTATTAGAATGTTCGTAGAAACTAATAATGGGGGGAAACGTTCGCATGTCTTTGTCATATGGCAATCCCACCTCGACTAGTGCCGAGTAAGTGTCACAAAAGTAAAAGTGTGAGTTTATCCTTATCTAATGCTTTTTCACTAACATAAATTGCATAATGTGGAAGATAACGTGAAAACTATCATGGATTTGTACAACAAAAGCGCACTTTCCAACTCCCCAGGATTATTTATTCAAAATGAGCGTTAATATAATATGAGGTAAAGATCAGAATATGGGGATGCCACGTCGAGCTCACCAACTGAAACGCGATTTCGTGAATAAAATATGGAATGTCGCACGCTTGATGATGAAAAAAGGGGCATCATGGAATCTTTGATTTTGGTTTGATTCGAATATGATACATATTTTTTAAGGTTCTTTAATCGTACGATAAATGAAAGATAATTTATTTTTAAGACAACATGACGAAGAATGCATTGCGCCTGTCAAAACAAAAGTTGTGTACATATTTAGGCACATGACTCGATAGATGACGATGAATTTGGACAGTATTTGTTTGTTTTGATTTTGATAGATTTGCGGAGGCCGTTTGAGAGATTGCCAACAAACAACGCATTTTTTAACGAAGAATAATAATTCCTTTTATCTGACTTGGAGATTTCATCTAGTCTTAGTTGATCTTCTTTACTAAATTTAAAAAAGAAATAATCCGTAATGTTTTGTTCTTATATTTTTCTAGCTTTTGACTTGGGAAGTTCATTGTGAATTTGATCAAGCGTCAAACGTTTGGTGTTGTTACGGCCCATGTATTTATGCACGTTCCGTGAAAAAAATCACTGCTCTAAACTCCTATTAGTTTCTTCCACAAGGACGAGTGTGAATGGATGTCAGCAAACAGCGCCAGCCATCTAACGCCTGATCGGGACTCAAGTTTGTCGTGTGATTTTGTACATATGATTGCACCGCGCATTTCGAATTATTATTCAACCAAGAACAGCCAAATATCTATTTTATCGAGTAGAACAAACAAAATACAAACTTGATGCTTAAAATTTTGACATGAAATTCACATGCATAATTATTGCTTTTTTTATACAATTGGGGGAACTTAGAGGAGGGGACATAAACTCGAATTCAAGATATCGTCTTAGTAAAGAGTTGTGCTCTTTCAGATAGTTGCAAAATGAAATGAAATTGTTTACTTTCAAATATATATATATATATAAGCATTGGTGAATACATATACCCGTAGTTTGTAGTTTTTTTTTTTTTTGGCCTTTTTTTGATATTATAAAAGTAACGTAGGGGACATCGAACCAAGTTGAGGTAAAATCTACAGTAGAGTTTAGTTAAATTGGTAAAAGTGAAAGTCGCGAGATATTTTAAATAATAATGCTACTTGTTTATTGTGTTTATTTAAGAAAAGCATAATTTAGAGAGTGATGTTATTTATTTGGTCTCCAATCTAATTATTATTATTATATTATGAGATGGGTAAAGATATATAAATTTAGGAAGCATTAATTTATTTAACAGTCAGTAAGAAAATAATAACTAGATTGTTCGACCTCTGATCTAAACAAATTGTATTATTTTAATTTATGTTTGTGAATCCTCCTCTCTCTCTCTCCCTCCTGGTTACACGTGGACAGGAGGGACACTTAATGGGGCTGGAACTCCTGTCTTGTACCAAGGGTTCCCAAACCCACGGGGAGAGGCCTTGATCTTGTGACACCTAATTAGACATCTACGTGAATATAAATAAATTCATTAAATAACATTAAATGATAATTCATTTTCTTGAACTTATCTTGAAAGTTTTAAGATCTTCAAAATAAAGGAAGAATTGTTACTATTGGTAAAAATTTTAACAAACCCTTATTATATATATAGTAAAACCTGAGGAGTTAAAATGAGAAAGATTCAGATAATCTAAAAATACTTTATTATGGTACTTCAAACTAATAAAAAACTTATACGTGAGTTCTTGAGCCCCCTATTTGTGGTCACTGATTGGTCTTAAGTACCGTAATAAGATATTCTTGAACACTGGCGGAGCTAGGGGCCATGCCGGGCCCCAGCCCTCCCTCAATTGGAAAAATTTACATTTTAGTTTGTTTAAAAAAAATTATATGTAAAGGTAATTTGGCGATGCGTGATATACGGTTCACCGTTTCGGCCCAGTCTTATAATAGCTTATAGCTCCGCTATTGCTCTTGCGGTACCAGATATTTTCTTGTTAAAATGAGTCTCACCCCTTTTTTAAATCAAACACTCGTATATTTGATTCCTGGGCATGAGCGGTATATTAACATACCCGTGATAGTATATTGAAATTTTCACCAATAATGAGTTTTAACTGTTGAATTCAGTAATTACTCTAATTCCAATACAAGTTATTCTAAGAAAATGATTTGATGCCAGACGTCTAGTGGTGTTATACCGCCAGATGTTTATGAGGCACTGACGTACCATATGACGTGCCACATCATATCTTATGATGTGACATATCAAATAACATGTATATAGTACGCCATATAAGTGTTTGTTAGTGTAATGTTTCAGACATATGACATTATATTATTACTCAACTATTCGATTGGCTAGAAGCAAGAAAAATAAGTAAATTTGTCCAATTAGTTTGATGATATTTTCTTACGTTGACTTGGACAAAGACCCAGCATTTTTGGTCAAGCCCACGATATCAAATCAAAATTGGGAATATTGTGATCTTAAATTAGTATTTTCAAAATAATAAACAAAATTTAATACACTCTTAACTCTCTCTTCTTCTTCTGCTTCTTTTATTTTATTTTATTTTTTGATATAGATACACTCTTAACTCTTAACTAACTCCCTATTAAATATTAGTGCCCTTAATATCCTTTATTTCTACTAACCCTAAAGGAGAAGATACCAACTTTTGATGAGAAGGTCACCAACAAATTTTTTAAGGAGATTGATTAGGCTTCAAAAATAGAGCTTCATTACTTACGTGACGGCGATCTAACAAAAACAGCCTCTCGTGAGTGATCATGCTTCAAAAATAGAGTTGATAAATCCTCTTAGAAGAACTGAGACCACGGATCCTTCAATAAATACTAATTACAAAGTTCTTAAATGATTTATCTGAAACTAAAAGATTAAATTGGTTGGCTATATATTAATTTTGGAAGGTCAGACTCCTCATAATTTGGAGCCACTGGTGGTTTCATAATACAGCCACACTTACTCGCATGGCATACATCTTACATGTGAGTTCATTATTGTTCATAAAATCATAGGTTATTTCATATACAAAATACAACCCCCACCGCACCCCAAAACCCCAATTTGTACATTAGATAGATGAGAGTTGACCAAGTCAACTCATCATTTCGTTCATATGAAAGCACAAAACAAATATATATATACACATATATCAAAGGTGTAATTATACACCACCATATATGAATTGTTCAAAGAATCTCATTAAATAATCATTTATTAGCTAAAAATTATTTTAGTCAATGAAATTATTTAAATATTAAATTACTTTCCATATTAACCACCGATTGAGATATAGATCTTGGTTAATTAATAAACCCAAATTATGATCTCGATTTAATCTCGTGAACAGAATAATCTAGAATAGATCTCTGCCATACGTTTGATAGAATTATCCCGCTAAATGTACATGTGGAATGAGATTATTAGATAACCTCCGCAAATAAAACTTTTGAGTACGGAACCGGGACCTTATTATTTTTAAATAAAAGGGCAAGGAGCTTTTCAACCCTTCTATTTTGCCAAACAGATATTGGATCGGGAAGAAAAAGGGCCATGTGGAAATATTGGATAACTTCCATGTGGGTTTCACATGGATATTATCCAATAATCTCATCCCATTTGTGCATTTGACTGACGAGAAAATCCTGCCAAATGTATAACTGAGGAACAAGGACTACATAATAATCCCCCAAATATTACATGTAACAATCCAAAAAGGTTTTCAATGAAATAAATTAATGAAATTATTAGTGAGGGTTTCATATAAAACATTGAGGGGACAAAAGTCAATTAAACGAGGAATCATCCACATCCTACACCTCGCACCACTAAATTTATGACCTGCTCAATTATACATATATATTTTAATGAAGAAAATTTTATATTACTCTAAGAATATCAGAAATTTAATAATCTTGACAAGTAAAAATAAGATAAGTGAATACAAAGATCAATTAAACAATAAACCGGACCACTTATATTTTCTTTTCAGTGTCATATCTACCTAAACTACTAAGCTCGGTTATTCATGAAGCACTAGAACAAGACTTCTGATATCCACGGCTAATTTCTACTCATTCCAGATTGAATAGATCATAATAACTCCAATTAATCAAACAATCTTTGAGATCTTGAGCTGTGCACGCAGTAATAAACTCAAACAAGTGGTTTTTCTATAAAAGTTGTATGGCTCCATTACAAGAACCCACTTATCGATTCATGAACTAACTAGTGCGTTCTTATCTTTTTACAATTACAGTCTCCATAGCGTGATGAACAAGTTGATGGGTTGGATGGGGATGGAGAGTCAAGTTGGAAGAAAATAGTGGAGGGTTTACTTTTAAGGCACTAGGGGTGGGGAAGGGTGCAAGTGGGGAAGTGTAGCAATTATAACAGAGAGGTTGCTTTTTTTTTTGTGAAATTAGAGAGGTTGCTTTTGTTGACGAAAGAGAGATGGAAAATTGTAAGTATTTGGGGAGTGTCAAATGATAATGGGACCATACCAATTGGAAGGGAAGGGAACCTGGTGTGCCACATAACTCTTCCTATTGGTTGAGAAGTTGTGTCAGATATTCCCTACCCATTTTTAACGTCCATTTCTCCATCCTCCCTCTACAGTTTCCTCTGTCCCCGAGCTCCTCCTCTCTATTTTTGCATGTACTAATAAAAAGTTGAAAACGATTTTCTTTTAACTTTTTCACTTTTTGAATTTTCAAAAGATGCCCTTCCCATTCCTCTCCTCCTTCTAGATCATTTTTATTTGAAATCGAATATGGAAAGGTTAACTAATAATTACAAGTAGTTAAATTAAAAAATTTACACGTGATTTCATACAAATGTGACTTGCAATTATCTTGATATTGCTTTATTTTTTATTTTTTTTAACAATTCAAAAAGTGTCAACTTACTAAACATATCTCAAGAAAATCTACCCAAAGTAACCATAAGAATTATTATAGATATATTGTAGTTTATAAATCATGATTATTGACCCAGTCAGACATGATTCCTAACAGTGAAATAATTATCGCTTGATCTCTATCATTACCATTTATTAATAGATGTCATAGAAATAGAATGTGCAGTATATTTCTTTTTTACTTTTATTTACCGTCAAATTCACCACTAAATCGGTGTTCTAGTTTATATATTCTTTTACATATATTGGGTCCCAAATACACATATACAGAGATAAAGGTTAAAGTATTAGTGGTAAAGTTTTATATGGGGTTATGTTGCCGACATGTCACGCACATCTTGATTTTTAGAAAAGAGGTACAAGTCAAATTTTGCAACTTGGAGTTGGTTTTAATACTTTATTTATGTTTTTATGTTATATATATAATAGTTGCCTAACAAATTATGTTGCTTCTTTTGTTTTTCTTTTAACAATATATAGTTTTTGTTTTCTTCTAGAGAAGATAAGCATCCACACTGTGCATCTCTCTTTATCTACTCGATTGTTAGTTGTTACCACCACCACTAGCTAGCTAGGTCCATAAATTTTTTAGCATCATTATATTCTATATTCCTACTATATATAAAATAATAATAATCATTATAATAATTGTACGTTTCTAAGATTTTCAAAGGTAAGCATGGGATATGACAAATCTTTTCTAACCATAAGATAAGAAGCATACATGCATATACAAGAATGACTATATACAGTTCCAGATATATTTTCAAAATTTGAAAACCAGATCCGTCTTGGAATACTTGTGTGCGGCACAATTTTTCTATAAAATAAAAGTTGATTCTGTTAATGTACATGCGTATAGAATTGACATTATCTTATTCATTCATTAAATTCAAAGTATACTAGTTGGGTCTATTATTTTTACACATGTCAGATGTCAACTCTACACGCGAACATATTAACAGAACTAACTTCGGTATTGTAGAAAAATTGGTGTGCGGCAAACCCAGTTTTCAAAAGACACAAAGAATAGTGTATAGAACGAAAACACGGCACATTCTATGTATTTTAATCTTAGTGACATTGCTAACTCTTCATTTTACCATTTTCGTTTTGAGGGTTTGTGTTAAAACATCAATTATGATCATATAACTATCATTGTCAACTAACCAATTGATACGCACCAATGTGGAAGAAGAAATATCTATCATGAAATGGAATTTGATATAACGGTGAAAACTGAAAAGTAAATATAGTGAAATAAACTTGACGTGTAGGATCGAGATCGGCCGAGGGGAAAGGAAAAGTCATTGCACCTTGGAAGAGTACCATGGGAGACTTTGGTTACGTAGATCGAGGTCTACCATTGCAATTTTCTTGGTGGAATATATATTCAATTTCACGCGTTTTAGAAATTATTATTATTATTATTATTATTATTATTATTATTATTATTATTATTCTCTCGTGTGTTTTGAATTTTCAAACTATTTGTGCAAGTTGCAACGCTATTTTATCAACTCATGAGTGGCTCACAATCTGCATGCAACAAAAAGGTCAACTATTGTTCCAATCAAATTGAGGGAAAAAAATAATAAATTGACAAGTTAGGTTAATCTTTAAATATAAGATCGACTTGAGTAGACACAAGACAAGTTCTTTTTTTCTCTGAAAAGACATATAATATATATTTTGGAGTATATACATTGACGTGGTTTGATATTATCATAATCAATAATAAATTCATAATTTGACTAAATTTATGTCATTTCTTTGGCAGAAATTGAAAGTTAGGCCAATATGCATTTTGGTGTAGTAGTTTGAATTTTAGTAATTTGTTAAATATTATTTGCTTCACGGGCTTCAATTAGATGCTTCTAATTAATAATTAAGTTTACATTATTATTTTCCTTCAAAAAAACTTTTTTTGCATTTTTATTATGAGCTAAACTTAATTGTTTTTTCCTGTACAGTGTGAACTTGAATAATTAGAAATGTTAGCTGATATTTAAATCAACTATTTTATTAACTTAAAATCGATTCGCAGACATAATTCGCATATCGATAAAGATTATGAATCCATAACCTATTGCCTAATAGTCATTAGTCCAAGATTATCTACTCTGTTTTAATTTAAACTCACATGGGCACCATTGCAACTTGGGGCAGAATATTCATTTAACCACGAATTTGGGATGTTAGATTAATTTATAATTAGATTAATTAATATTCATTTATTAGCTAGTTTAGTGACAATTTGAATTCATACGTGGCCTTTGTTGATCTCACAAAACATGTCATCACCAAATTAATAGAATAAACTACAATTTTCATGCTTAATTAAAACAATATAGAAAAATAAAATGTTCACCTCGAATGTAGTGGCTTAGTTGTACATAGTTTTCGACAGCGTAATAGACAAAACAATAATTTATTTTTCTTATGTTTGAATTTAATTTCTAGTTAGTACGTTCTATAAATCCAGTCCACGTTACTAGAAATTAAGGAACTGAGATGTATTTAACTTAACGCGTAATGAGTAAACGAAATTTGATTAATTATTCCAATTATTTTAAGTCGATCTAGCAAAATTGAATATTTAGGAGATGCAGGCTGGCAGTTGAAAAAAATGACCTAAGTGAAGATATAAAATAATGTCGCATGAATAGTCTTTGAAGCCATTAGTTTTGTTTTAAACATCTGAAAGTCGTCTTAGGGTTTTTCATTAGAGAAATGTCAACTTGTGGTTCATTACATGCCTAATTTCGAGAGATCGGAAGAGCGTCGTGTAGGTTGAGTCTCTTTTGGTACACAGTGTTCCCATCTAACTCTATCCATGACCTAGTCTTCGCGCTCGGTCCGGCCGCACTTCCTGATCGATGTCCTTTTAACGTACCAAACTCTTCTTATCCAAATTAATGGTACTTTTAACTGGGATTGCCTTAAGTTATGCGTCGAATGTACATACCCTAGTACAATCGTAAGTCTAGAGAATCATACGCTTATCTTGTTCGTTTAATGTTGGGTCGACTTCGGTTACGTGCTTGCACGCGCATCGAGGCACTAATTGACATATGGTTGGATTGGTGCATTCAAAGTCTTTATCTTTCTCTCTCTCTACAAATTGCATGGGTGCATTGAAAACGAGACAACAGAATGAGTAGGTTAGATGGTTCTTTGATGAGGACTTTTTAATGCTTGAATTGTAGATATTGGATCCCATTTGAATTTAAAGTACTAAAAACTCAACTTGTATATAGAAGATAAAATCACACTGATCATGGTTTATGTTTTAAGCAAGTTCTTACAATAAAAATGGATGACCTCAAGCTTTGCACCGTTTACCAGTTCAACCCTGAGATTTATTTTGTAGTTAAAGTATGTCTTGTCACACGAAAGTGAAACGGAAAAGTCAGTTAAGACAATTTTAATAGCTAAATTTTAACAAACATGTACATATATACATACATGTATAAAATTCAAATCTCGAATACTACAGCAAACTACCTCGTCTAAAAGATTTACGATCAAGACAGAAGCGGTTTTTCTTTGAAGGACTTCAACTTAAGAAGAGCCAGCTGGTGATGGTGACGGTGACCGTTGGATCTATAGATCCCACAGTTTCAAAATATAACCTAGAACTGGTCAAATTAATTTGACATTTAGGGTGGAGACAAAGGAAAACATTAATTTGAGGGCCATGCATGTTACCTGCATAATTTTCTACGTTAAAATTTTCCATTCCATGCGTAAAAATTTTGACATTTCAATGGAAAACCATTAGATTCCTTCTTCACCTTATTTTGTACGTACTCATGAAAACTTGTACCATTTGCACCAATTTTTCCTCCTCTCTCTCTTCTTTTTTTTTTTTTTTTCTTCTGGTTTCCTGCATAGTATTTGGCCTATTACTCCACCCGGTGAATATAGATTGTCTCGTAAAATTCTTCTATTTTCAATTATGTGATTAATTTAGGGTCGGTTATATGAATTCTTCTGCATCATTCATGTTAATTTCACTCGTACAAACACGATCACTCTTTGGTGTATGCAAAAGATGACCCAATTTAACTAAAAATTATTCACTCGCTTATCTTGGGTGAGTAATTTCCTTCACTTGTTAGCGCTCTGAATTGAACTGGTAAATAATATGAGATAAGGATGAAAGAATAATCCAAATTACACAAGTACAAAGTAAAGGGACCACATTCATTCTTAGAATTTGATGAGATTTGAGTTTTTATCGAAGAATTGGATATGATACATACAATTGAAGCATTTAGCTTTATTTTTCTTGATTCACGAATGAGACCTAAATACATTGAATTTCACATTCATTGTGGCTTTTTAGCAAGACTCCATTTGAAACACAAATGGTTGGGAAAAAGCCGAAGTCCCCTTCTCAAGTCACATCTTCAACAACTAGGGGTGCCACTTATCCCATTGTGCCATGTAACTTTGTATCAACACAATTATAAAATCCTTATCCATATCCTCACCTTGGCTACCCAATCCCTATCAGAATTTATGTTCTTTTCCCCTCTACTAGATATTTGCTTGGTCACCTGAATTTTAAACATGTTCCATGTTCGTTTCCTCTGTCGAAGACGAACCTCTCTTTGAGGCGGCTACAACGAAAATTTGTTCATGCAAGCATATTGCACGACCACGCCCAGCACAATGATAAGAGCATATGTAATAATCTGTTATAAATAGTAAGCCACGAGTTGGTACATGAGCTGAGGCCGGTTCATCTCTGCCATTTTGTCAAAGTAGAAATGTACTTGACCTAGTAACATAGTTTGCATTAGAGTCTCTAAGATTCATCAAGATTCAGTGTCTAAATGGATTCATGACTTAATACAAGTGTTAAAAAGGAATGTACACCAAGAAAATTAGATAATAAAAAAAAGGCTGACAGCAATGTAAAATTTTATACATAAAATCCAAATGAGTGTCTGATGA
>CAVNYN010221475.1:0-46073 GCA_963692815.1 Nyctanthes arbor-tristis
CCCTTCCCTTCATCACCCTTACAAATATTATTATTATTTTTAGAAGGAAAAAATTGATATTTTGACGTTAGAACAATAATAATTGAACTATTCGGGAATATTTTCAAACAGTTTACCCGCATTACTTCTTGGCCGACGAGATGCACGCAGTCTAAGAAAGAGTCTTATCCGAAACTGGCCTCTAACAAATGAACACTGTTTGGATGAAAACGAACCATTTTCCGTAATGGGATTCTACAAAAAAAAAAAAAAACTGCAAGACATCATAATCCAATTCAAAGCATACCGCAGGCAAGAAACTGAAAAGGTGCACAGTTATATAGTGTCTGGATGAGGCATTTGAGCATTACCTGAATGAGAAATAGATTGGAAGGAATAACCAGTTCGGAAGAAGAATTTAATCTTGATGATGATGGGGGTTTGAGAAGATGGGTCGGCGTTGAAAGTGCACCCATTGTGGTGCACTTTGCTGAATGAAATATGTTTCCTTTCGGATTGTGAATGACACATCGCACAGGCTTTCTTTCTTCCCCACAAAACTTGTGGATAGAGGGCGAGTTTTGCAGCAGAAATGAGACGACGCCACGTCATGAATCTTGATTTCCCATTCAAGTATTTTCTTATTGAATTCTTTCTTTTTCTTTTTTTTTTCCTTTTTTAGACTATTTCTCATTTGATTTCGATGTATCTTTTATAATTAGAGTTGTGCGATCTAAACACCACCAAAAAAAAAAGTATATAAAAATTTAAACAAAACTAACAAATAGCGGGATTCAGATTTTTAACACATCAATCATTTTTAAATCCACGGTAATCACATGGATCACATGTCATTTTTTTCACACTTTTATCTCTTTTTTTATCCAAATAAAATTATTTTTATAATTATTCACTTATCCCCTAATATAAAAATGTCAATCAGATTGAAGTCCGATTTCCAATTTAAATGAATGGTACTACTTTCAATGGATAATTGGTATGTATAGTCCACAAATGTTGTCCATCTTAATAGCATCCACAATGGAGGTGTTAAATCAACTTTAGAGACATGTGTCAGTTAACAACTACAAAATACAGTTACAATGGAGGTGTTAGTGACATTGTTAAAGGAATGTTTTTTGGCCTAATGTTAAAATTATTGTTAATTTTAACACTTGAGTCAGCACTTTTATCCATTTTTTTTTTAAATTTTGACTAATAACTTTTGATAATAATAGGGTCAAGTAGGACTAATTGGCTAAATTAAACACTTCCATTGTAATTATTAAGTAATTGTTAAAATTAACTTGCACATGTGTTATTTAGTAATCACTAAAACTACATTTCCTTGCATATGTAGATTACTAAAATTAGCACAACCATTGTGGGTGCTCGAACATTTTGGTTTCCAAGGTATAAGCTTTTGGTGTTAAGCCTTTTGGCGCTATTGATCTAAATTCAAAATGACAATTAAGGCCTCTGGAGCAAATTCATTAACTTTCAAAATAAAGTTTGATCAATCAACATCTAGATATATCTAGTAGGATCCGGTGATCCGCAAGTATACTACACAGAATTTCAGTGCTTATCACTTTTTAAAAAATCATTTTTATGTAGAAATAGATTGCTAATGGTAGCTCTTATTTCTTGTTTGCTATCCAAAGACTTTAAGAAATTTTACGCTTAGTTTCTTTAAATGTTAACGTAGAAGATGATTCACTTTACCTTTTCCGAAATAGAGCTTCTTTTTGTCGATTTGGATTTTCAATCTTGTGCACCTCAATTGGCTCAGTTTCAGTCGAATTTTATCATCACCGCCACCCTTTATGTTCAATGCCACCACAATAAAATCATCACATCAACAATATCGTCGCTGCCATTCATGCTTTTCTTCATTTTTGAAGAATTGAGGCGGTGATCGAGATAGAGGCTGCTAAGTTTTAAAGATGTGTGACAAAAAGATGATACCATTAGAAAAAAGCTCGTAAGTGAAGTACTTCCATTTAATTTTTTCTGTAACATTTTAATTAATGGGTTAGAAACTATGTTATCTAGTAGGATGAAATTTAGAACATCTCCAATGGGTAACACATGGATTACTTTATGTATGGCCAAATAAGATTAATAAAAGAGAAAAGACATCTCCAATGGAATTGTCAATTTTGGAGAAATTTTAATCATGTGGCAAATAATTATTACTCTATTTGATAATAGTTTTTGGATACATGTCCAATAAAGTGTTAAGACAAGATGAAAATGTAATAAACTTGAAGTTGTTGGGTAGTAGTGTTGGGATATTCACCATGCAATTTTCAATCTAAAGAAATAAAAATAATGTGGTACTCAATTTTAGAATACGTATACTTAATAAAGTGTTAAGACGAGATCAAACACGGCCTTAAGCATATATCTTTCCCAAGTCATGTTTCTACTCCAATACCAACTTGTGATGATTGAAAACATTGTTTAGAGGTGAAGGCGGACAAAAAAAAATGTGGATAACATAACGGGAAAAAGAAAAAAGAAAAGAGATAAATAACACATGGAGTCCTTCACCTTTAAATATTTTTACACTTACGTCCCTCACCTTTGATTTTTAGCAATGAAGGTCCCCCAAACTTTGCACTTTCTTTATACTAGGTTGTTAGGTCCAAGATCTTTTAAAAACTAGTAAGTCCAGTTATTTTGATGAAAAAATCTAGTTTTTATCTCTACTCATTCATCCCCACATGACTATTTTATGAAGGATGATCTGGTGGAATATTTACACAAAATGCCCCTAACCTTTTATTTTAGCGCTAAACACCCCTGGCCTTTTTATTTAGTTATGAGAGAAGCCTTCCGGTCTGATTTTAACAGATTCCCTTAGTAAATTGTCGAAGTTCAAGTATTTTTTAGTGAATTAATTAAATGCCCTTAAATTAAATAAAATAGAGGGCTTATTTATAGAAATAGCCCATAAAGTCTAAAGTTGTTGCAGAAAATGTCCTATAACCTTTTATTTAGATGAAAATTAGATATTTTTTTTATTGAATGTATTAAAAACCCTTTATTAAAATAAATAAATATGCATGCAAAAATAATAAAAATCTATTTCTACTTCTGTGAACAGGTATAAATTTGTGAAATTATTTTACAACTTGTTAATACCACCATAATACCTCATTTCAAATAATGGCCATTTATTTTGTACAAAATAAATATTATGATATAGTTTTCCAAAAATTGATTGACAAGAAAAACCATGAGTTATTGTCGATTTAGATTTTACTAAAAATTGTGAAATTGTTTTTCAACCTATTAGTCATCTATATCATGGTAATCTCTCATTCCGGAAGTTATTATTATTATTTTTTTAAGACACATAGGTTGAGACATTATGGTTCTTGAAAAACTAGAGCGATGGAAAAAAAATTCTATTGTTAATCTCTCATCCTGGCCATTTATTTTGAACAAGTTAAATATGATACAATGAATATGGTCACTAAACTTTAGAAATGTAAATTAATTGCATAACTTTGCACATATTTTCCTTTAGTTGTTGCTCAATTAACTTAGATGGTCTTATCTTTGTTACATATACATTACCGTTCCATTCATTTGCATGATTATAAAGTTTGATGTTTGTTAAAATGTGAAGAAGTTCCATTCATTTGCATGATTATAAAGTTTGATGTTTCTTAAAATGTGAAGAAGTTGGACAATGCATTGATTAATATCTTTGAATAGCCGTTGTCTTAAATTAATTTCTTGCTCAAATTTTTGTTGCGCTATGACGCCATGAAGTTGTATGTGTAATACTCAATTGGCCTTTTCATATGTTTTTATATAATAACAAAAGGAAAAAGGTAATATAAAAGAATACTAGATGCAAGAAAACAAGGGAATTTGTCTTCATAAAAGTAGTGAATGGTAAACATTCTCGAAATTTTAGCGAGTTGTTAGTTACATATGAAAGTTGGTTGAGTTAATAGTTACATTTATAAAGTATAGTGAGTTTTGAGTTACATTCAAAATTTAATAAGAGTAATGTTCTTTATCTAGACTGGAGACGGGTCTACAGTCTAGTTGACAACACTATATTGAGGATCGAGTGGAGATACACAAATACATAGGAGCATTAATTTATTCAAGTATCAATAAGGAAATGACAACTAAACTAGAGACTAGATAAATATCATTATTCATTTAATAATGTCAATGTATTCCGCATTTCCACTCATAGATTAACGGAATAATTTAGACAAATAAGTTTGTTTCCCCTCTAGTACTAGTAGTATGATTTTTTATGGGTGTTCCAACTCCAACATGTTATAAAAATATGCTACAAATTATAATCTCATCAAAATCATATCGAGTAATTTTCGATTTTTCCGAGATTTCTCCTTAAAGAGCTCTATCGAATTCCCATATAATTGACATCAACTCGCGTTCAAATGCAAGGCGCCCAGTATTGTTTTCGCGAGCTGCATTTGGTTCAAAAATCATATACCGACAAACAGGGCATTTCCCCTGGCTCTTCACCCATGGCACGATGCAATCCTCGTGAAACATATGATCGCATGGCGTAACCATAACGTACTGTTTCGTGTCAAAATCGTCCAGGCAAATCGCGCACCTTTTGCCTTCTTCCTCAGTTTCAACGGATTTCTTTAGCCCGTCGGCTTGATACTTCATTCCCAATCTCCTCACTATGCTACTCATATGTGGATTGTACATTACTCTTCGGAGCTTGTTCAAGATCTTGTCTTGCTCTTCTTTGGTAAAGTTCGACTCCAGCTCAGACGGTTGCGAGTAACGGGGTTCATAGTACCTTGGAGTTGGAGGAGAATCGATCACTGGTTGTCTGAATGTCGGGGGTTGACTTGGTGGTGGTGGTGACGAGCTGCAAAAAGAAGATGAATCTTAGGTTGTTTGCACTTTTCAATTTTTCAAAATAATGAAAACTTTTTTACTTTTCTATTTTCGAAATTGCATTTAGGGAAATGTAGAAAAAAAAGTTTCGCAAGAAAATTTAAAATAACAGTTTGTTGTTACATGTGGAAAAGATATCAATTTTTGGTAAATTCTGGCTTAAACGAAGCTCAAGCCTAAGAAAGCATAAATGTAATATAAGTCGTAAGGTCAAGCTTTAAGTTTAGACGAGAATGCTAAAATATTGATTAAAAAGCAGGTATACTATAGGGATTCTTACCTGGCTACGCCAGAGGCTATGCTAGACGACCCTCCTGTCGGCCTGTCCTCAATCAACCACCTTGGATCTTGTGCAGATCGTCTTGGATTCTAGATGCAAACAAATACGTCAAATCAATAGGTATTCGATTTAGATACAAGAGTTTTTATTCCTTCATGGGTGCAGGGGTTTTAAGGATTTTGTCACTAACCAGATATGTCCTTGCGGGGTGAGAACCTATCAGAAATGGCATCAGATCATATGGGTCTTCCCGTTCAGGCTGCGAATTCTCCGATGGTGTAAATAAGAATTATCGCATTAATTATGAGTATCCAAAGCAAGTATGTTATGTATTCATTAGTTCTTTTGCCACTCTATAATAAAGCCATGAAAAAGGTAAAAGAGAAGCACAAAGATGCAAAGAAAGTACTAACCAGTGACCTGTGTACCGGACGAGGGCCTGTTCGATGTGGTACCACCACTTCGCTCCAGCCGTCAAGTTCAGACTGCCGATGCTGTCGGGGCGTGAAATTGCGGTAGGCTCGACTCATGATGCTATTAACTGAGTGGTTTGGAAGATGAACTAAATGCTTTTGGAGCAGAAATTTATGAAAGACGAATTTGTATATGTATTTCTTTCAATTTTGTGTGGTAAGTTTTCATATTTACAAGATTCTGAAAGATGAAGCAGATATGAAGCAAGGAATAAGATTCTTGAGACATTGATTGCTTCCTTTTGCTGAATTTGCATCAATTTTGGATAAAAAAACTGTCATTCCACCATGAAGTGTGAGTGGGACTAAGAATATGTCCTTAGTAGTGTATAAATTCGAAATTCGAGTTCGGGTTTGATAATTGTTGGGCTTATATTACGTCATTTTAAACGTCTAGTTGAAAAGAATAGCAAAAATGTTTTAAGAGTCTCCTGATGTCTCCATAATCGCTTTTTTAAAGTACAATCCACACATAGTGCAAAAAGTAAACCTACATGCATGTCCATGTCATGTGATCAAAATATGTGGTGGAGGATGCGCCACATAAGCGAGATGTCTCCATGATGGTGTCTCTGGAATGGAAAGTTGTTGATCTCCAGGTAGAAAGATTGATCTAGCGTTTGGTAGTTTATAGCAACCTAGCTAGCTCCAGATTAGGATGATCTACAATATGCCATTATCAGAATGGAAATTAATCTAAGTGAAAATGATTTATTTCGATATGTGGAATATGTGTTGTTAGTGTTAAAAAATACGTAGATGTTATTGATTTGTCTAATTCTTTTTTATTTTTTTAATTTTTTTAAGGGAAGACAAATAGAATGCTAATGCACTTTTACATGATGCTTGTAACACATCCAAAATTTATTCATATACCCATGAATTTACACACGTCTCTAAAGGGCTTCTTTTTTTTTTTTTAAAAGAAATGTGAGGCCATAGTAGACATTTAAGTAAATACACGCCCGTGTACAAAGTTTTATACTTTTTTATACAAATAACATTTCTCATTCCAATGTACATGTAGTATCTTCTCCTCCACTTATTTACATATGAGCTCATGAACCCACATATAAAGTCGTGCCTACGTGAACAAAATTAAGAGTTGTGCTATTTGAATAAAAGTACATACAAAAATTCTAACAAAACTGACACATGACAAAATTATATTATTCAACATATCAAATCACTTTTACATTAATACTAATCATATAAGACACATGATAATTTTATCACTTTTTTGTCTATTTTTTGGTCTAACTAGAATTATTTCAAAATTAATGATATAGAAGACGCGGCCACATATAAGGGTTATCTCTAAATCAAAATTGATCTAAAGAGGGGGTGGATTTTAATTGCTATTTTCACATGCGACTTTGGGCCCATTTTTAAGTTCATGCGAATTCCATCCGTCAGGTGAAATAATATATTCAAACCCATATACCGTGTATATTCTCCATGTTAGCTATTATTTTTACTTATTTATTTTTCAATAAAAGTATGATAGATGTGTGACAGAGGTTGTTTGGCTTATCTTAAAATTGAGTGGAGTAACTTAATTGAAATTGGACTTACATTGACTGACATGAGTTTGGGGCTAAAAATCATATTCCGTTTCATCGGTAGCGTTTCCGACAAAGCTAGAGTATTATTTTGCAATGTCCATCGACGACATCACCCCAATAACCATCGCCTCCCTAAAATTATTCCCTTTTTTTGAAAAGAAAAAAAAGATAATGCATCAATAGAGGCCATCACAAATCAGTGATGCCAAAACCAAAGGAATACACAGAAAAAATCACAACTCAAGCGAAGAATACCATGAATATTACTTCTCAAGGATTAATCACTACATCCACAAGTGATTATTATTCATCTGAAACTGTCACCAAGGCACCAAATTAAGCCCTTATATGAAGCAAACCTATACGCAAAAACCCAACCGATGATTTTTATCTAGACCACATCATAACCAGTCAAGCAACAACAGCAAGTTTCAATTTTGAAGAGAATGGTAAAAATAAGAATTTAATTAACCACTTGGCCATTAATTATTTCAAACCATAACAAAAGACTACACCGGTCGACATAGAAACAACATGGCACTAACATACATATTTCTCCGGAGAGGGGAATGTAAGTTGTTAAGCTAACTGGGTTTTCTAAAAACCAAATATTACAAACCTCGTCTCATCGTCTGGGACTACCAAGGATCCATCTGTACAAGCAATTCATCTGCTTGCTTCCTTCTTTCATAAAATTAATTATCTTCACCTCTTATCTCATGCCTGCTCTAGATATCTACAAGGGTGAGCAAGCCTGAAAAACAACATAATATCAATAGAGAAGAACATTTCTGCCAGATTATAGTCATTAGAGTCGCATGCTTGAGTAGCTTTACTATGTCCCAAAAAAAAAAAGAAAAGAAATAGAGAAGAACAACATTTGCAGCTACAAGATTTTAAGTAAAAAGAATAAGAAGACTAGAAATGGCATGCTTTAACTTCACATGAAGCTCCAGAAAGTTAAGAAGGAAATTAAGCAATGGAATTCTTCAATTTTTGGCAACATCCACCACAAAGTCTCTGAGGCTGAAATTAAAGTTAATGAAGCCCAAGAAACATATGATACTTCTAAGGCCGCAGTGGACAGGG
The DNA here is from genome assembly GCA_963692815.1 of Nyctanthes arbor-tristis. Lineage (NCBI taxonomy): Eukaryota > Viridiplantae > Streptophyta > Magnoliopsida > Lamiales > Oleaceae > Nyctanthes > Nyctanthes arbor-tristis. Next base: position 8,301 of record CAVNYN010221475.1, read on the forward strand.
TCAATTTCCGTAAGGCACAAGCAGAATACTAAAATCTGGGATAAAGTGGCTTCAAGCTGGGGACAAGAATACTAAATTCTGTCATGCTTGGGTCAGATGATATCTTGATCTTTGCTAATGAAAGCAAGAAATCTACTAAAATTTTAAGTTCTCTATTGGAGGAGTACGAGACCTATTCTGGGCAAAGCTTAAATAGGCATAAATGTAGTTTCTTTGCTTCCAAATACATGGCTCCCAGGAATAAAGAGTTTATTAAGAGTTACACCAAATTTGTTGAAGGCCATCTTCCTGCCATCTACCTTGGTGCTCCAATTTACGAGGGTAACAAAAGGCTGCATCCATTTGATACCATTCTTCAGAAAATTAGAGGTTGCATCAATGGTTGGGAAAAGAAATATTTATCTGCTGCTGGTGGTAGACTTTCATTAAAAGTGTGCTCCTATCTATTCCCATGTATCTTGTTCAAGTTATTGACACCCCACCCCCAACCCCCACAACACACCCTACCACCAAAAATAAAAAATAAAAAGGAATATTCTTAAGAAAATTGAAAGTTTGTGGGCCAATTTCTTTTCGGGAGATAAACATGACCAGAAAAGAATTTCACTGGACTAGGTGGAGTGAAAAGATTAGAAAACTTAGTGCTTTGTTTGGTTTTAAACTGTGGTGGAATTTCAGAAGTCATTCTTCTCTTAGGGCCAAATATCTTAATCAGAAGTCCTGTAAAAAAGCCACCCCTCTCTATGCCAGGCCAGCAGTTTTGATTCTAGAATTTGGAAGAGGTTGTGCAGTTTACATCACATTGGATATTGAAAGTGGACAAGTCAACTTCTGGTTTGACAACTGAAAACTTTATATCATTCTTTCCAGATCGGAATAGCCAGCCAAACCTTCTTGTTGCAGCTTTCATTATTGAGGTTGTTAGAATAAGCCTTCAGCTTAACCATGTGAATTGATCTTCCAGGTGCCTTTTACTGATTCTAATAGAATTAAATGGAATCTCAATAGCAATAGGAATTTCTCCATTGCTAGCATATGGGAATCTATCAGCCAAAGGAAATCAGTTAAAATTTCTTGGAACTTCACTTGGAATACTAATGTCAAGAAACTCTATTTTTTTGCTGGGAGCTTTGGCTTGGTTGGGTTGAAACTGATGAAGTTACTCAAAAGAGATTCAAGTGCTCCTTTCTGTCTAAATGCCTTCGTCTGTTGTAAACAAGTGGAATCCATCACTCACTTATTCTTGCACAGTGAGGTGGCAATTCATGTTTGGAGCTTCTTTTCCAAAATTTTTGGCTTCAATGGAGGCTGTTCAGCTCCATTCAATAGCAATTCTTCTATTGGTACCTCTCTTCTAAAGACACTAAACCTGGATACATCAGGACCTTTATTCTATGGTTATTTCTTGGTTCATTTGGAAGAGTAGAAATGAAGCCAAACATTTTCATGATCCTATAAAACTCACACTGCATTATTCAAAAATGTATGGACTTCATCTTCAAGTTATGTTGGAGTAAAATTCTTAGCATTGAGAACTGGAAAAGGGATGAGCATTGCTTCGACCACTGGTACAAAAAATTCTTAGCATTGAGAACTGGAAAAGGGATGAGCATTGCTTCTACCACTGGTACAAATTGATAAGAACCTGATCTATAGTAACCCCAATTTTTATTCTGGACTTCCCTCAACTGCAACTCTTACTGCTATCCACGGGAGGAATAGAGTTCTTTACGGAGGTGTTATTGGGGATCCTCAGAAACAAATATGCTGGAAAATTTTTGAATATTCAGAATTAAGATCTCATTGGCATGCTAACCTAATGGCTATTAGGAGCGATGTTGCTATTAATCTACTTAACCACCTTAATCCTCCTCAAGTTTTTACAGATTCATTCATTGCTATTCAATGTCTGGAGAAAAGGTTCCCGTGGTCATCTGATATTATCCAGCTGTGCAGCAATATTAGAGAGAGGCTTTGTGATTTTAAAGCCTTCTTCTGTACTATATCCCAACATTTCTCAGTCATTTCCCAATTGCTCATTGAAAAAAGACTCATTTATGATGGCATTCAACATGCTGTTGAGGATCTTAATGCCTTGAATAACAAGGCATTGAATATCACCGTGGCAGAGGCTCTATATATGATGCAGGCTAATTGAATCAGTTCATCTATACATCTTACTCCCATGGCCGCTTATAACTCCCTCTCATTCCCTCTCAACCAGAACCTTCCCTCCTTCATCTCTGTTGTTGCAACCAACATTCAAATGTCTGGTGACCCAAATGTTCATCTGTTCTGCGCTGGCGTTGCAGCTTCGGTTTTGAAGCTGAGGACTTAAATGCTGACTTAGCCATGTGCAAAGTTCGTGTGCAAATGATATCTTCAAGCATTATATTGTGAAAAACCCCCATGTTTTGCAAGATTTCAAACCTGATGCTGTGGACAGAGCCCATTTCAACCTGGTGCTGTGGATAGAGCCCATTTCAACCTGGTGCTGTGGATACAGCCCATTTCAAAGCTGCTTTAGACATTTTACTTTGCCCTTTTGAATATGCCAAGGTTTGTTATCCTAAAACCCCTTCAAGGAAACTCTTTTGGCAGAAATCTGGGATTGTGGAGATTTTGAGAAGTAGGACTTTCATAGCCTTCCAACTGAAATTCTTGCGGACATCACTGAGGATTTTAAAATCCTCTTAGTTCAGCAACCCTACCTCCCTAAACAAGCTCCTAGTAGGAAACTGTTGTTGGCCAAAATCAAGAAGGATGAGGTGCTTTTGGTTAACTTTGCTACCAATCTTAGGGCCAAAGCCGAAGCATCCATTGCAAAATGGAACAAAGAGGAGTGCCCTTCGGCCTAATTCTCCGTACCTCCCTGTCCAACTCCCTTATGATCCTTGAGCTCTCTACTCAATTTACTTCTTTGTTGCTCCCTTAGTGTTTGGTTATGGCTTCTGTTTGTTTACTCTTGGGAGTTCTTGGCCTGGTCCCCCTCCCATGTACTTGTTTTAGTTTCCAATAAAATCTAATCTTTAAAAAAAAAAAATGTCAGAACTACAATACATGTTTGTAACTGTACTTTTGGATTGCAAGTCCAGATGCTCTCTCATCCCACTCCTGACATGTATGTTTCCAGACTGATCATCACTAATTCACTATGACAATTTTGTTAGTGCAAATAAAAACACACAGTTATCATCAATAATAATGTGAATGGCCTAAAGTAGCCGCGACACACATTATTATTCCCGCTTCTGTTGAAAAATAAAAAAATGACTAGCGTTGTTTGATAATGCTGCAAAAGACATGGTGTTGGGGGTTAATAACTCACCCGAGCAATCAGATTTTGTAACATGCTAATTATTTCACGCTTCCTCATCCTCTGAGTTAGCTGTATAATATGCATTGCCCACTTCATTTTGAATTTTTACCTGGACTTCCATCAATGGAATTTGATGTGGTGACGCACCTGCAGCGTTCATACATCCAAATTAACATGCCCCAAAACTAAAATTGAGAATAGTCTTCATTGTCATATTCTGTTAAAATTTTCAATGTCAAAATCATGTTGAAACCATTGTTTGCAAGCATGTCTTGAGAAATATCATAAGAACATTTGCAGTTTCTTGCGTTGTCCCAACACGATGCCATTTGAGTCCAACTGCTAACACAATTCCCCTTCAGAAAACACCATTCAATATTTTCCACATTTTAAAGGAAACAATAACATAAACTCTGAATTTTTATAAGGGATAAAATCTGAATTACTGTAATTTAGCTGATAAGAGTCCCAAAAGAGAGGTACAGTAAGGATGCAGAAATGGGCAATCTCATCTTATGCCATTTAAATAACCGCGTATCAAATATTGCATTTCAAAATGCTTAATTCAACAACTGATTCGAAATGTGTAATTCTCCAAATCAAGCATTAATCCTTCATATGAGGTGACATCCAATATTATCAAAGATGAATTGTTCTTCATGCCATTTGATGGAATTGCTTTTTGACTCAATTGGAAGACAAATTCAAAATTCAGGATATAATGATCTCCAATGGAAAAAGCACCAAAATAGTAAGCAATTTAATTGGCTTCAAAATCACGCAGAAATACAAGAATACCGTTCTCGTACCTTCGAAAAAATAAGTAGAAGAGGGCCAACCGCGGGAAGAAGTAAACGACATCGTTTCATCTTCCGTCAACAAATCAAATTGCGGCGCCCGATTCTTCCCCACATCCAAAGAATTCATCTTCCCAATCACCTCAAACATACCGTGAGGGCGTCGCATAGTACTACTCTGAGGTGGAACCCAGTAAGAATACCCCGGCAGAAACGGGAGCCAATCCGGTGCGGCCTGTTGAATGAGGATACTGTGTATTTCCTCCTCCAGTTTCTTTATGACGGTGATTACCTCCTCGGCAGATTCGGGTGGAGACGATGAATCGAGGTCCACTTCGATTAGCTGGGCCTGGTGAGTCTTGTTGGAGCGATGGCGGTGATGGATGATTACGGCACGAGGGTTATAGGAGGGGCGGAGGAGGGTCTGCGAGAGTATCCTTGACATCGCCATAGATAAAACTCGAAACTTGTTTCGAGAGATGTTGAGATTACAGAGTCTGGTTTGGAAACGGGAAAAACTGACCGGTCAAAGAGAATCCGAACCCGTGGGCGGCTTTCAATACGGTGGACCAGAAATAGGCAAATTGCAAGAAAGTTCAAAATTAGTATTCATTTACAAAGATGTTTATGGTTCAAAAAATGGAAAACGTTATTAGTACAATAAAAATATATAGCAAATTGTGTAAACGCACAGGCGATCGATGTGATAAAACTATTGATTAAAAAATGATGTGATGCATGAATTAATAATATACTACCAACTATATATTTATACAATTTATTGTACATATTTGTTATACATCTAATATTGTTGAAAATAATGAAACATGTTTGTTGTATGAACTATATGTTAGCATTTTCCTCTTCTTCTTCCTCACAAGTCATAGAAATGATAATCGAATTAGGGGATTTGGACGACAACAGTGAAATTGAGGGAGCACACTAATTGATGAACGAAGATAACAAAAAGTAACTGGGTTACTTTGCTCTTTTAGTAAAAGTGTGTGGATTTAAATTTAAGATAATGACATGTATCCATCCCATCTCATGTTCACCCCACATCCACCTTATTAAATTTCTTATATATTATCGTGATATATAAGGAATTCAATAGGGGTGGATATGAGATAGACACGAGATGGGGTGGATCTATAACATAATCCTTAAAATTTAAACTTGATGATTGACCTACATTAAAAATTGACATAATTACCGTTAGTACCCAAGCGGACCTTTAGCTACCCTGCATATCAATTTGATTTTCTTGATTTATTTACCAATCATGTATGGTGTTACTTTTACTTACGATTTATGATATCAGTCTAGTAAAAAGTCATATTATGCTGGTCTCGCAAGAAACTTTACATTCTTTTTGCAATTCTTTACTCATATATGAAACATGTTACATCTTTCATGTTGGTACATTCCGCACTTTCAAATGTCTAAAAAAACTAGTTCATTTCTACCTCATCAATGGGTCATGCCATGTCAGCAAGGGGCGGGTTGTAACGCCCCAAGTTCTGAACACTTGAGACGCTACTAAATCTATTCTATCTCATTTTAAATTGCCGAAAAGCTAAAACATTTGTATATATAAGCGCGGAAAATTTTTCTTTAAATGACATAATAAAATTTCATCAATAATCACAAATATGATCATTGTCAATAACTAACAAATATTTAAATCATTGTCAAGATATTAAACTTTGAAATAACATCAATGTTTCTAACAAATAAAAGAAACGTTAACAAATAAACATTTAGTCATTTTTCTTTTCGTTCAATTGTCATTCCCGGTCGAGTCATTGCCAGCTCCAGACCCTGAAATGTTTTGAAATAAATGGTGAGTATTTCGAAGAAACACTTAGTAGATTCCTGCGCACAAACTTTTAAATATGCAATTCATGTTACACAAATAAATACATGTACACGTGCAAATCATGTCTGTGGGCCCGTCAAGATGACGGAGCCTATCTCCCAATTAAGGTGAGATAGGCATATATGCTCCCAGTTAAGGTGAGCTAAATCTGTGAGCCTGCCAAAATAGCCAGCTGAGCCTGGAACCCCCGCTTAAGGTGAACTAAGCCTGTGAGCTCCCGATTAAGGTGAGCTGATTATGTGCATACTTTCATGTCAATATCATAAGTCACATAAGCACAAATATATTCACGTAACATATGATTGCATCAAACCTTTTATAAAACGTGCGCCTATAACTTTGGAAAATAATTTTAGTAACGAATTTACCTCGTTATGCTTTCCTTTTTTCGAATTTGAGCCTTAGGACAAACTAAGCGTGCTTTAAGTTATACTCTTCGTCTAGCAATTAAATAATTTAAATGTTAGAAATTTGAAAATATTTAGATTATATAAAAGTATAAATTAAATTGTGAACTTCAAAAGATTTTGGGTTAAAATACAAACTTTAAATATTTAAGGACTGAAATGAATAACTCTAAAATTTTGATGACCGAAATAGATTTTTTCAAAACACAGGGACTAAAATAGATAAAACCGAAACTCTTGGATCTAGTTAAACTTTAATAAAACACAGGGACTGTAATAGGCTGAAATAAGAGATTTGAGACACATTTTCATGATAGTAAAACGTAAGGACCAACTAAAAGCTTAAAATCTGATTGAGGACTGAAATGACACAGGATGAAACATGGGGACCATAAAGGCAAATATGATTTGAGCTAAAATCCCCAATTTACCAAGTCTTTACCCCAAATCAAAATGAAACTAGAGGAAGTGACAGTCTGAGAGTTTGAGAGGGTGATGGTGGGGGCTCAAAAATTGGAGGGCGAAGGTTCGATCGACAGGAATAGAGGGAGGTCGCGTGGGGCTTTGGCTGAGGTTTGCTAGTTTGGGTTTGATTCCGATCTGGTCCGAGGCGCAGGTTTGTGTGTGGTTCGAGGCAATGGGTTCGGTCGACAGGGGTGAAGGCGATTTGCGATGGGAGTGCGTTCGAGTAATGGGTTCGTGGTGGTGGTTCTGGTTCGATGCGACAGAGGTGGTCGCGGTTTGGGGTTCTGGCCATCGTTTGGGGTTCGAGGGCCAGGCAGCGAACGGCAGGGAAGTTTGAGGAACAGAAGGGTCAACCCAGGTAAGTTAACCGGGTTCTTGGGCCTTTAAATTTCTCGTTGAAGTTTTTGGCAAATGGGCTGGAAGAGGTGGTCGACGGTGGTGGAATCGGGTTCAATTCGAAGGGCAGCAGTGGCTGCCGTTTGTGGGTCTATGTGTGTTCGTAAACATTTGTAACCTTTGTGTATAATGTATAGCAGTGTGTGTATACCTGCTTGTTTTTCTTGCGGTGTGTTGGGAACGAAATTATTGAGTGTCTGATTGTTTTGTAAAGTATTGCTGCGTTTTTGTGTGTGTATAATTTCTCACTGGATATTCGTGAATGTATCTCCTGGCCAAGATGTAGCCGTAGGCAGTGAGTGAAGTGTAGGTTTTTGCTGAGTTTGTTTGCTGGAATGTATGTATTGATGAGTTTGTTTTGTTGAAATTGTTGCTGTGTTTCAAGGGAGATTTACTCACGTATATATAGATAGGGAGTGAATTGGAGACACTGAGGGGAAGATTGTGGGGAAATATGAGGGAAATCTAGAAGGATATTCTGTTGTAGAGAAAAATCAGAGGGTAGTGGGAGAGTTTTCAGTTGCTAACGGCAACTTTGGTTGGGGAGAATCTGATTCCGTTTGGAGTGCTTCATTTCGGTTTGGGCTCAAAGCTTGGGCTTGAATAAATTAAGACTTGGCTTGAATTAAGACAAACAAGAATTTGGGCTTTGAAAACAGTAAGTCTTGGACTTGAGAATTTTGGACCGGACTAGGGAAATTTCTTAGATGACGGAAATAATAATTAATTAAACCCGAATTCACTATTTGGAAACAAAATTCAATTAATTATAAGAGTACATTTTTCTTTAAAACGAAGCTTGACGAGCGACGCGAATTCTTTAAAACTTCATCGTGACCAGCATTAAAAATTATGGATTAGGGTAGTAGCGACGCGTTTAAATTCTTCTAAAATAATAATTTCAAAATATGAAAATTCCATTCGCTACAGTCCCTTACCACTTAATTTAATTTCGTCCTCGAAATTTAGCTTACTTGTTCTGTTAGTTTCGGATACTTCTCCAGTATATCTGTTTCTCTTTCCCACGTAACCTCTTCGCTACTGTGGCCTCCCTATTGGATCTTAACTAACGGAATCTTTCGATTCCTCAAAACATGTACTTTTCTGTCGAGTATGGTTGTTGGCGCTTTGTCGTAGGTCAGATCTTCCTGTACTTCAACTGATTGAACATTAACAACATGCCCTGGGTCGGGAACATATTTCCTTAACATGGATACGTGGAATACGCTATGTACCGCTGAAAGTCCTGGAGGCAATGTCAAGCGATACGCCACATTTCCAACTCTTTCCAATATCTCAAATGGCCCGATATACCTCGGTCTCAGCTTCTCTTTCTTACCAAAACGAAGTACACCCTTTATTGGCGCTACTTTGAGAAATACTTTCATTGTGATAGCCTAAATTCCACATCGCTTGGGTAGAGAAAAGGAGACCAGTTTATAAGCTAAGAGACCCACTCCATCTGACATGAGGCCTTTTGGGTGAGAGCCCAAGAGCAAAACCGTACGGGCTAGGCTCAAAGCGGATAATATCATGTCAAAGTAGAGCGGGATCATTACAGTTTGGTATCAGAGTTAGGTCTACGTTTCTGTAGACTCACTTAAAGGATATTTTGAAAATAAATTTGACTGTTTTTAACTTAATTGCCACCCGCTGTCGTTTGCGCAGCCAACTCCAGGTAAAAGTTTATTTACAGCTTTCAAAAACTGTTTTCTTGGATACGATTTTATATGTATTTAATTGTGTCTGTCTGGAAATTTATCCATGCATATAAGAAAGGAAAAGTACATGATATAGACAGGTGGAAATCATGGAAAAGTTTAAAAGTGTTTATCATATCCTAATAAAGAAAGAAAGTTTTGTTAGAGTTTGAGCTGGCAATGGGCATAATATGAGCATAAGATGAATTTTAAGAAAAGATGTGACCTACGTAAAGACAAAGAAAATTTCTTTCTAAGTCCTCTAAATATTGCTAAATGTTATTAAGACCCCAACTAACTGGATCTTACATAATTGTTTAACAGATATGGCAGAACATAACGGAAATGGACAGGCTGAGACAGCTAGGTTAGCATATGAGAATTTTGTAGCTGAGCCTAACTGGACTAAGGGTGCGCATGTGGGTTGTGTTCATGCAGCTCGCACTCGAACCATGAACCTTGAATACAAAACAACGATAACTCGGTCTGTTGATCATCTGATAGATACATTTGACGAGGGAGAGCAGATAGAAACTACGAACGTCTACTTTCATCTCCATATGGCTCGAGGTGGGGACGTTGACTTTGACCTCTTTTGCGAGGTGCTCTTAGCGCATTGGGGAGAGTATGCGCAGTACGACGCTGCAGTCTTCCCCGCGCTTGCACCCGTACCCGAGCCGGAGGATGATCCGGAAGAGGATCCAGAGGAGGATCCGGAGGAAGACCCAGAAGAAGATCCTCATGAGGAGATCCAGATGGGATTCCTGAGGAGGAATCGGATGAGGAGTTAGAAGAGGATGAGGAAGTAAAGGCTCTGGAACACTCCGAGCCAGGATCAACTACCACATAGGAAGACATACCTCCTCCGGCCAAGAAATTTAGGGCATCCAGTAGTTGGGTTAGCTACGATAATGACTAGAGATAGAAGAGAGTTTAGAGTAGTTACCATTGTTCACATAGTACATGTTTCCTATTCAAAGTTGTTCTTTATTTATTCTACTTGTTGAGCCCCAGATGCCTCTTTGATGTACTCATCTCGAAGGATTTTGATGAATAATAAAATAAGGATTTTTCATGTTCCATGAGTTTTTCCTCTGTATTCTTTATTGTGTTGGAATATCTATATATGCATCATTCAAGTTACTAAAACGCAAATATTTATTTTGTAAGGAAATGGTGCGCCCAACACAAACCAATGTACTTCGATAACTCATTAAGGTCGTGCAGGGTATGGCACAGGCCCCAACTCCAGCTCCTGGACCAGCACCAGCAGCATCTCCAGCTGCCCCCGCGGTGTCAGCCATCAAACAGTTTCGTCGGCACCAAGCACCGACATTTGACGGTGAGGGTGGGCCATTAGCTGTAGATGAGTGGATCCGCACAATGGAGAAAATTTTCTGCCACATTTCATGCCCCGAGAATCAAAAAGTCCTGTGCGCGGAATTCAAGTTGGTCGGTGGGGCTGGACATTGGTGGGAGTCAGCATCCCGTACCAGGACTGACGAGGAACTGAGGAACATGACCTGGGCTCAGTTCAAGACAGAGATCACAAATAAGTATTTCCCCCAAGCCCTCCGTGACCACAAGGAGGTGGAGTTTTTGCAACTCATGCAAAGGGTCACGGACATCACAACTTATGAAAGAAAGGTTGAGGAGTTGTCCCGTTTTGCCCGCACTTGGTGAGCACCGAGCATATGAAGGCCGGACGCTTCAAAAGAGGGTTGTGACCTGAGATCCGGCAGATCGTTAGTGCCTTTGATCTCCCCACCTATGGTGCGGTAGTGAAAAAGGCTCAGACGGTTGCCTACTCAGAGATAAAGGTCGGGGGCCAGTCTGTTCAACAGGATCACGGGAAGAGGAAGTGGTCCGACCAGAGCAGGAACAGAAACCACATTCCCTGACAACACAAGAGGACGAACACTGGGCCAAGTAGTGGTCAGAAGAGTGTTGCACCCCCTCAATGCCAGAAATGCAAGAAGTACCACACTGGGGAGTGCAGAAAGGGACAGAATGTCTGTTACCGTTGTGGCGAGCCGGGCCACTTTGCCTACGAGTGTAAGAATGGTGGGCCAAGTAAGGGCACGGATCAGGGAAAGAAAGGGAAAGCCAGGATCTTTGCCATGACCCACGAGGACGCCGTAGAGGACCCAGACATAATAGCAAGTATATTATCTGTCTTGGGCACTCCTGTATATGTTTTGATTGATTCTGGTGCTACGCATTCGTTTATATCTGTTGCATGCCTAGCTAGATTAAACATAATATGAGAGAAAACTGGTAGCGTATTTGAGGTTAGTATGCCATCAGGTAGATTAATTGATACATATGAGATAGCTAGGGCAGTACAGATAGACTTTGATGGAATGATAATAAATGCCGACTTAAATGTGATTAATATGAAAGACTTCGACATAATTCTGGGAATGGACTGGTTAAGCGCTAATCGGGCTACCATAATTTGTCACGAAAAAGAAGTGGTTTTTCGTAAGAATGGAGACGAGGAGTTTAAATTTTATAGGTCAAAGATTAAGGCACTACCCCGCCTTATCTCGGCCCTCAAAGTGAAGAAGTTGCTAGCAAAGGCAGACTGTCAAGGGTATTTGGTTAGCCTTCAAGGCAAACCTTCTGAAGATATGTCCTTGGACAGTGTACCAATGGTACGTGAGTACCCCGATGTGTTTCTCGAGGACCTGCCTAGTGTTGCACCTGACAGACAAGTGGAATTTACCATCGACCTGGTACCCGGAGCAGCTCCAATCTCCAAAGCTCCTTACTGGATGGCACCGAAGGAGCTGCAGGTGTTAAAAGTTCAACTAGAGGAATTTTTGGAGAACGGCTTTATCAGGCCAAGTGTGTCTCCTTGGGGAGCACAGGTCCTGTTCGTGAATAAGAAGGACGGGAGTATGAGAATGAGTATTGACTATTGTGAACTAAATAAGTTGACGATTAAGAAAAAATACCCACTCTTGAGAATTGAAGACCTGTTTGATCAGCTGAAGGGAGCAGCTGTATTTTCTAAGATTGACTTAAGGTCAGGTTATCATCAGCTGAAGATCAAGTCAGTGAATATACCTAAAACGGCGTTCAGAACCCGTTACGGGCATTATGAATTTACCGTTATGCCCTTCGGCCTGATGAATGCCCCTGCGGTATTTATGGACTTGATGAACCGTGTGTTCCATGAGTATTTAGATCAGTTTGTTATTGTGTTCATCGATGACATCCTAATATACTCGAGGAGCTCGGAACAACACGTCGAACATTTGAAGACCGTATTGGAAACTCCACGGAGGGAAAGATTATATGCCAAATTCAAGAAGTGTGAATTTTGGCTGGATTGCGTAGGTTTTCTAGGCCATGTGGTGACGGCTAGGAGGATTGAGATGGACTCCGCTAAAGTTGAGACTGTTACTAACTGGTCTCCACTTACCAATGCCGCTGAGGTAAGAAGCTTTCTAGGTTTGGCCGGATATTATTGGCGATTCATAGAGGGTTTCTCCAAGATAGTGGGTCCAATGACGCGACTCACCTGAAAGGGTGAGAAGTTCATTTGGACAGATAAATGCAAACAAAGTTTCCAAGAGCTAAAGAAGAGATTGGTTTCGGCACCAGTATTGTCGATACTAGATGGCTCTGATGGATATGTTTTGATGCAGCAGGGTAAGGTGGTTGCCTTCGTGTCTAGGCAATTGAAACCCTATGAGGAGAACTGTCCGACCCATGATCTCGAACTCGCCGTTGTAGTGCACGCGCTAAAGATCTGGCGTCACTACTTATATGGGAGTAAATGTGAAATTTACACCGACCATAAGAGCCTCAAGTACTTCTTCACTCAGAAGGAGCTAAACATGAGACAAAGAAGATGGTTGGAACTAGTCAAGGATTATGACTCCGAAATCCTATACCATCTGGGTAAGGCTAATGTAGTCACAGATGCCTTGAGCAGAAAAAACATGGGTCAATTATCAGCATTCAATACAGCCCAAGACCAGCTGATTAAGGATTTCAAGAGTTTGAGGATCGAAGTAGTTGCACCAGGATCGACAGTGATTGCCAGTTTAACGGTCAAACCGGACTTCAGAAACAGAGTTGTTACGGCACAAAAGGATGATACATTCCTGGAAACGATAAGAGCTGGAGTCGAAACAGGAAAAAGGAAGGGGTTTAAAATCTCCTATGACGCTCTGATATTCAATGGCCACCTATGCGTGCCCTAGAAACAATGAGCTCTGGGACGAGATTTTGACTGAAGCTCATTCCGCCCCATACGCGGCACACACCAGGCGGTACTAAGATGTACAGGGACTTGCGCTAAACCTTCTGGTGGAGAAACATGAAGGGAAGTATAGCCAAGTTTGTTGCTAAATGCCTAGTGTGTCAACAAGTGAAAGCCGAGCATCAGCGATCGTCAGGGTTGCTGAACCCTTTAGAGATTCCGGAGTGGAAATGTGAAAAGATTTCTATGGATTTCGTAGTAGGTCTCCCCAGATCAACAAGTAGGCATGACGCTATTTGGGTTATTGTAGACAGACTTGCAAAATCCGCCCATTTCCTGCTAGTCCGTATGAGTCTCCACTTGGATCAGCTTGCACAGATTTATGTCAAAGAAATTGTGCGACTCCATGGAGTTCCAGTATCTATCATATCGGACAGAGATCCGCGGTTCACTTCTAGGTTTTGGAAGTCATTACAGACCGCGATGGGCACTAAGATGAAGTTCAGCACAGCCTACCACCCCAGACAGATGGACAGTTTGAAAGAACTATCCAGATATTGGAAGACATGCTGAGGGCATGTGTTTTGGATTTGGGTGGTAGTTGGGAAACTCATTTGCTGTTAGTTGAGTTCAATAGGCAACTATTTGCATGGCCCCATACGAAGCTCTATATGACCGACGATGCTGTTCACCAATTTATTGGGACGAAGTCGGTGAGAGGAAGATGTTAGGGCCTGAGTTAGTCAGGAAGATAGTTTAGGCTATTGAAAAGATCAGGGCAAGGATAAAAGTTGCATAGGATCGACAGAAAAATTACGCCGATCAAAAGAGGAAAAGCATGGATTTTCAGGTCGAGGAGAAAGTATTTCTCAAAGTGGCACCAATGAAGGGTGTACTTCATTTTGGTAAGAAAGGAAAGCTGAGACCGAGGTATATCGCGCCATTTGAGATACTGGAAAGAGTTGGAAACGTGGCGTATCGCTTGGCATTGCCTCCAGGACTTTCAGTGGTACATAACGTATTCCACGTATCCAAGTTAAGGAAATATGTTCCCGACCCAAGGCGTGTTGTTAAGGTTCAGTCAGTTGAAGTATGGGAAGATTTGACCTACGATGAAGCGAAACTGCCACACTCGACAGAAAAGTACATGTTTTGAGGAATGGAGAAGTGGGGAGGCCACAGTAGCGAGGAGGCTACGTGGGAAAGAGAAGCAGATATACTAGAGAAGTATCCGGAACTAACAGAACAAGTAAGATAAATTTCTAGGACGAAATTAAATTAAGTGGTAAGGAGTTGTAGCGACCGGAATTTTCATATTTTGAAATTATTATTTTAGAAGAATTTAAGTGCATCGCTACCACCGTAATCCATAATTTTTAATGTTGGTCACGATGAAGTTTTAAAGAATTCGCGTCGCTCGTCAAACTTCGTTTTAAAGAAAGATGTACTCTTATAATTAATTGAATGTTGTTTCCAAATAGTAAATTCGGGTTTAATTAATTATTATTTCCGTCATCTAAGAAATTTTCCTAGTCCGGTCCAAAATTCTTAAGTCCAAGACTTACTGTTTTCAAAGCCCAAATTCTTGTTTGTCTTAATTCAAGCCAAGTCTTAATTTATTCAAGCCCAAGCTTTGAGCCTAAACCGGAATGCAGCACTCCAAACAAGCCTTGGACTACTTCCACTGGCTCTTTGACACACCTTGGAAATCAGATTCTTCCCAACCAAAGTCCTTGATAATATGGAAACCAAAATTTATTTCAGAATAACTTGGAAATCTATTTCAAAATAACTTATAGTATAAATGGAAACTGAGTTCAGAATAACTTGGAGCAAATCAACTGATTTATTCTCTTTTTTTTTGCTCAATAAAAATCCATTTATTTGCGTCACACCAACAGCTAAAGACACATAATATATTTCTGTCATAATAATATATGACTAAAATTTATTTTCCTGACATCTATGATCTAACTTGAAAATCTTTGTGACTATTTTTTTAATCTCTGTTTCTATATCATTTATGTTGCAACGATTTGGCAGTAGATGATGTAAATAATTTATTTTTTAGTCTTTTTTTCTCCATAAATGTGAAACCTGTAAAATATCAATTAAATTGATGTTGTTATTTCATTTGATTTAATTATTATTGTGGCTATTCATTGATTTTTGCAATTTATGTAATGGATTTTTTTTTAAATGAAACATTGGGAATTTATCTCCTCGTGTAATGTACGGGTTAAATACTAATTGATCGATATTTTAATTTGACAAAGATAATAATGAATTTTAGCGAAAACTTTGTGAACAAAGAGACATGAAATCCACAAGAAGAAAATAAATTACACAAAAAAATTACTCCATCCGTTCCGATTATCTAGTCTTATTTTCATTTTTAGGATATCCCACATATATGGTCCATTCTATATTAAAAAATTTAACTTGCATTTCTTTACAAGTATATCCATATTTAATATTTTAATTATAACTATCAATTTTGAATTTTACTCATAAAAAGGATACGTCGGTAGGGTACTTTCTTATGAGTATGAAAAATTTGATCTAAACGGGTATCGAGTGAATACAGATATGTACATGCCCGATACGTATTATTAGATGGTTAATTAATAATATTAAATAAGTTAGATAATTTAAAAGTGAAATATAGTAAATCATTAATCCATTACATAAGCGGGTAACTATTAATATAGTATTAATAAAATATTAATTTAACTCGTCAAATACTAAATAAAAAATGTATATTTATTGTTTTTGTTTTGTAAATCTGATGACACGTATCTGTCCAATATTTTAGTGTTTATTATTACTGAATTTTTTGAAAATTAGTCTTCCCTCACAACGCACGAGTGAGATGCTAATTTTATAGTTGTAGTAGTTGATTGTGACATGCTTATTTGTAGGGATGGCAATGAGGCGGTTTGGGGTGGGTTTTCCATACCTTGGACCCCGCCCAGTAGTCTTGAACTCGCCCCAAACCCACGAATTCATAAGGCGGGTCAAGACAGATCGAGTCATAGGGTAGGGTGGGACACCACCATGAACCATGAAAGGACTTAGGAATTTTTTTCCCTTTCAATTAATGTTATATGCAACGCATTATTAATTGACGAATGTAAAATAAAACAAGACCTTTATTTAGAATTTTAAAGTTCTCAACATTAACTAATATAACAACATGATTTTCCAATTCGATAGAAAACTCCTTTCAAAAAATAATATAATAGAAAATAAAAATAAATTGTCACGGATTTATGGGTCGATTGGTCAAATTGCCATCTCTAATAATTTCTACACATTTTTAGAATTAAATTTATTAAAAAAGGAAATGCTAGGTGGGCCGGGCCTATAGGGGGTTTCCAACTTGACCCGCACTCGCCCCAGACCCACAGCGGGGCAGACAATTTTGCCACATACCCGTCCTTTTACCTCGATTAGGCGTGGCGATTTAATCCTATTAAGGGCAGATCTCCACGGGTTTGTGGGTCGATGAATCAAATTGTTATCCTTAATTATTTGACTGCTAATCATTACAACTTTATATAGGTTAGACGTGTGAAGTTGCACGATATGTTTGGAGAAAACTAGAATTATGAATTCAGGCATTTTACTATAAATATCCCATAGTGATTTGTAATTCGCATATCAATTCGTAATTTTATACATTATAACTGGTATATTATACTTTATTTATGACATATTGTTTATACTCACACGTTAATTTTGATATAAATATACACTATAACTCTACCCGTGCAAGGTATGGGTGAAAAAAATCTAGTAATAATAATAAGAAACCGTTAGAGGAATGATGAAATCAAATTAAGGTATACTAATTGATTAATATTAAATATATATATATATATATATAAGCAAATTAGTCTGCGGTACCTTTATACTGCAGTTTTCCTGCCAAAAAGTCTATTAATAAGGTCTTCGTATTGCGGTAGCTCGTGTAGTATTCTTAATTTTTTCAAATTTTTTAATTTTTTATTCTCTTTTACCTTATCCATCCAAGTTTTTTGAAATAAGGTTCACTATTCAATTTAATAACTAACACATATTTATCATCTTTTAATTAATTGTGTAAATTATGTATAAACTAGTAACTTCATCCGTGCGTTGCACGGGATGTCTTAGCCAAATAATCAGGACAATTCAAGGGTAGTAATCAAAATCAAATAGTCATTCTTACATCCGTTAAAAAGTAATTCTTACATCCGTTAAACATAATGTTTTATGTTGTATTGACACATTAATTTGCGTTTAATATGGCTGAATACAATTAACAATGTGGTGATGCTAAATAAACTATATGATATTTGCATTAGGGACTAAGAGAACAGCAACAGTAATATCTAAATCTATGATTAACTTATTGTAATAGAAAGTTACACAAATTGTAAAAGAGAGGTGGTGAAAATACACTTGTAAAAGGTTATAGCATTGAAATCAATAGAGGAGCGACAGGTGATAACCTACATTTAACAAATGACAATGAATGAATTATATTAGAACGGAAAATAATAAAGTGAGTTTAAAATTAACATAAAACAAAAATTGTGCTCACCTAACATTGGTATCGTCAAATAGTGCTATAAATTGTTGAAAACCTCCCTGTACATAACATTCAATGTAGAACAATTAGGTTGACCATTGTCATCACATATCATGAATTTCAACCCATTCCTACTCGTGACTCTTGAAACTACTCTTGAAACTGCCACATATAACTGCCCATGGGTGAATACCAGCTAGCGCAAAAAAATATCAACGTTTTCTAGGGACTGGCCCTAACTCTTATTAATAGTCATCGCGTGACAGACTATTAATGGAAACTGTCTGTGCTGAAAGGTGAATGACAGTCTAAATCAGATGGGGTGAGGCTTAATATGGGAATAAAAAATTTTTGACCTGCATTAGGACCGGACAACATCTGAGCCTCAACAATATGATCTCCAAGTCTGGTCACTAATAGCCACGTACCGTTGTAAATCCAGATGAATGGTCAATGTTCCGCATTAGCATTATTGGTACCCTACCTTTAACTTGAGCTCATGGCTAGGCATTCCATAACACCTAATGCCATTTAGGAACTCAGGCGAATAGATTTCTTGAAGCAAATCACTGTTAGATTCAGAAGAAGATGCTGAATCTGAGCTTAAATACGCCTTTGATTCAGCCAGATTTTGATTCACCATATAATCATTCACCTTGTCCACCTCATCAATAGTGGTAAAAGAATGGCTCTTGAATTTAGATAAGAAGCTAAGTTACCCTGTGCCAAGAAATCAGAGTAAGTACTCTTAACAATAGATGCCACATGATCAGATAAAACAGACACCAATAAATCAGCCGGAATGTCAATATTTGCCTCCCCATCATCACTGTCACCTAAAACACCATCATCGACCTGTAACATCCACTCTGAGAAACTTTCGAGATCTGTCGAATTGGGATCACCTTCAAGATTTCTAAGTTGCATTTTCCTTGTCAACTTTAATACTTTATAATGCTGCCATAGGAAAGAAGAGTTCAAAGATGCATGCGCAATATCCTACCTCGTCCTTCTTGGGATGACTGGCAAAATCAATCTGAAATCTCCACCAAATACAACGGCTTTTCCACTGAAAGGTTTACCAACATCAGAATTTTGAGAGAATCGAAGGAGATCTCTCATAACCCGATCTAGAGCTTCGAAGCAGTACTTGTTCATCATTGATGCTTCGTCCTAAATAAGCCTGGCCAGGGGGCTTCTTTGTTTTATGTTGCAAGTTGGGTCTTCAGTAGCAGTTAGGGGGATTGTAAATCTAGTGTGCGCCGTTCTCCCACCATGTAGAAGAAGTGATGCAAAACCACTGGATGCTACGTTCAACACTATGTCTCCACGGGATCTCTGATAGGTGTCAAATCCAACAAATAATAATAAACTGGCTCTAAAAAATGTAAAAACTGTAGTAGTGGTGAGAAAGGTTGTATCCACAAAGACTGGTCAAATTTAATTTTTCAAAAGTAGAATAGCTAAATTAAAAGGGGTTGTTTTGATCTTGATGGAAAATAAAATAAAATGTAAATTCAGCGAAACAATTTAAAATGTGGAATTTCTGAAAAAATGCAAGTTGACAAGGAAATAATATATGTGATAAATATCCAGCCCAAGGTATAATCTCAAAATTGATTCCAATAATTGATCATTGATACAAATATATTATTTTTCCCCTAAATTAGTTATGGTTATTGATACGATCGAACAACCTATCCCTCTTTACTTTTTCGATAACCAAGAGACGCTCGTTGATTATTTTCTTTGCTAAAAAACAACCCTAGAGACGTTCTTATGATTTAATTTCTCAACAATATTAAATATTAGAAAGACTATCAATTTTAACCAATGAATAGATACAATCAATTCATTTAAATTAGATTATATATTTCTATAACATCGATTGAATATCTTAATTATATCCAATTTGTTATTTTACCACTTATGTCAGAATTTTTAAATAATTATAGATCTAGAATTCTAACTGGCAAAATATCATTCCAATAATTACACAACATGCACATCGAATAATCAATTAGAACAATAATATTAATAAACACGAGAAATATATAAATAAGCCAAGAACAAAGAATATAATAAAATCAATTCGATCTCACAATTGTCATAGAATTAAAACTTCAATAAAACCTTTTACTGGAAATAGTAAATTTAGCTAGCCATTAATTGAATAAAAATCACCAAATTGTTTTCCTAACATTGACATGCGATATTTAGACTCCAAAAATCGTCCGCCGTCTTCCCGCGTCCAACAATTCTATCCCCAGAGTCAATGATTTTCAATTACCACCTTCCAAATTCTTTTTCTTTCTACGTCCAAATGAAATGGGCTGAATGAATTGATCCAGAAAGTCAAAAGTCTTGGGTTCCTCTTTCTTGCCTTCCAAGTTCACGTGCCCAAAAGAATCAATTTTCTTCTAAAGTCCAATTCTCTCTTTTTTTCCCCTTTTGGATCTCCAAATGTTTTATTGGACCGAGTCCAATCTTCCATGTCTACCTCTTGTCGATCCAAAACAAGCATGACCACGTCTTAAGGAGAGTTCACTTCAGACCAGTCAATTTCTTGAGCTTCAATTTCTCTTTCAAAATTTGTCGAAATGTGTCCATTTTGAGTTAATTCATTCATTTATTCCACAAAACACAAATTCAATTAATATGCAATTATTAAACATTTGAAATAATCAAAGTATGAGAAAAATAACACAATTTATATAACATTTAAACACTTTATCAAATTTCCCCTCACTTAGACAATGCTTGTCCTCAAGCATTTGAAGCTCAAGTTAATCACTGAAATTCTCTTCATTCTTCTTTCCTCTACCCTTACCCATCCTTCTATAACCCTAACTATCATGCTTCATCGATTTAAATTTAACACAACAAGCAATTAGCTACAAATAGAGTAAATTCCCATCAACCACACAAATGACCAATCACAATTTCTTGAAGTCCAAACATTATGGGATTTAACACCCTCACATATAGGATTCATTGTGTTTAGGATGTTGAAAATTTAATCTCAAGTCAATACACAGAAGATCCTTACCATAAGCTTGCTAATATATCACATTGGCTCAATAGACGGAATGCAAGTAAGGGTCTTCAACTAGTTGTAATAGGGCTTGGGTAAGGTAGGATGGGAAGGACTTTTAGGCTAAATAATTGAAAGGAATGTATAAACTCCATGAAAGCTCAATCATTATCCTCATATAATACATCCTTCCCATCACTATAAATAATTAAAGCCTAAATTATTGAAAAATAATAAACTAAAAACAATAACTAAAAGCAAGAATACTCAAAGGAATTTTTTTTCTTGTTTTTTTTTTTTCACTTCTCTTTCTTTTTTTCTGTTCTTTTTTTCATTCAATTTTTTTCTCTTTTTTTTTTCACTTTTTTTTTTTTAAGAAAACATGCTAGATTGCACTAGAATAGTTCATCCCCAACCACATGTTTTTTTTTTTTTTGAAACCCCAACCAAATATTTCATGTTTCCTTTTTTTGAAAGAATAATGAGACTCAAAGATACTAACGCTTCTATTCCAACATCTCCAATCTTTTTCAAAAATAAATTGAAACCCATGAAACCAAACCTATACATTACATCCTTCAATTTAAAGGTTCAAACGAAGTGGAAATTAATAAGGAAAATATTTTTCATGGCTTTTAATGTGGTTAATTTTCAATAAAAGGCTAAAAGCTCAAAGTTACCTCTCTAGGGTAATATACATCATGATAGGCTCTTTTATAAAGCTAAATTTGGCTTTACCTAATGCCCTCACTAAAATAGTGCATTCAAATTCCAGAGAGGCATCACAACATATATAAGCAGTTCTAGAAGGAATCCACTATGCATGACAATCACACAATCAAAGGAATGGAACGTGATACAATATAAATGCTCATAGCCTAAAAGCTCACAAATTAAGGTTCATATATATGTGTGTGTGTGTGTGTGTGTGTGTGTGTGTGTGTGTGTGTGTATCAAATCCCAAACATTCTTCATCCATTCAATCAGACACAGTACAGTAAACAAGAATCCAACTATCCATGATAATTCCCCATCATGTCTCAATTCATCTCAACAATGCAC
The DNA here is from genome assembly GCA_963692815.1 of Nyctanthes arbor-tristis. NCBI lineage: Eukaryota > Viridiplantae > Streptophyta > Magnoliopsida > Lamiales > Oleaceae > Nyctanthes > Nyctanthes arbor-tristis. The sequence goes on from CAVNYN010221475.1 coordinate 30,152, forward strand.
AACAGTCTAGATCACACAGGGACAAGCAATAGCAGAATCTAGAATTCAAACGAGAAATGAATTTTTTTTAAATTTTGTTTTTTGAGCAAAAATTGACAAAAATGGAACTAAGATAGTAAAAATGAAACTAAAATTCAACTACTCAATTAAAAGAATTAAAAGAATTGAAGCTAATCAAATTTAAAACAAAAATAAAACTATGCTAAGAGCCCTCACCCGGACTTAAAACCAAGCATTGCTCTCAATGTATAAAAAACGAAAATTTCAATGGACAAAATAAAATAGCAAAAGAGCGGACTCCTCTGAAATTTTAAAGCATCACAGAGAGCAGGATATGCGGCATTTGAAAATTTTTCTTTGAAGAATCATAGCTCATAACCAGAAGCTCTCCTTAAATAAGATATGGGCATAGCTTATGTCCATATTTTTCTACTAATTTCCCTTTTACGAGGAGTGGCCACGCCTTATCACCAATTGTCTTCTGCATAAAAATGAAAAACAAGCCAAAAATTCTGTAAAGAAAATTATAGAAATTATAAAAATAACAATAATGACATAAAATAAAAATAAAAACAAACGCTAAAAAGAAATTTAAGTTACCTCCCAATAGCGCCTTTCTTTAACGTGTTTGGCTAGACATCACTATCATCCAGTAAATGTAAGCCAGGCATTCTTCATAGCTTTACCTAATTCCTAAAGAGTAAAATTCCTACTAAGTGCAACATTTAGCTTATCATCATCAATAAGTTCAAAATTAGCTTGTGCCAAAGGATCAATAACATCTACAACATAAACTAAAGACACATCACTGGGATATCTCATGACATCATAAATATTAAGCTTACTAATTTCACCATCAAATTTCATCGTGAGTGTATCATCATGCACATCGATCTTTGTTCCAAATGTTTTTAGAAAAGGCCTTCCTAGCAAAACTGGTGCTACGTTAGATGAATCATCTTCTTCCATATTAAGCACATAAAAGTCAGCAGGAAAGACCGATTCATTAATTTGCACCAAAACTTCTTCTAATACACCTTTAGGATATATATTAGATCTATTAGCTAACTGAATAATCACAGATGTTTCTTTTAAAGGTCCAACATTCAAAGATGTATAAACAGATAAAGGCATGATATTTATTGAGGCTCCTAGATCTAACATTGCTTTCTCTATTCGAATATTACCTACTTTGCAAGGTATAGTAAACATACCTGGGTCCTTGCATTTAGGAGGTAATTTCTTCTAAATGGCAGCTGAAACATTTTCTCCCATGCTTACCTTTTCATTACCCTTTAGCTTCTTCTTATTTGTACACAATTCTTTGCGAAATTTCGCATAGCAGGGAACTTATTTAATTACATCAAGTAAAGGAATATTTATCTCAACTTTGCGCAAAAGTCTCAAAGATTTTCCTTTATTCCTCCTCCGTATTGGATTTCTTCAATCTTGAAGGGAAAAGAGGTCTCATTACCAAGATTTTGTTTGTTCCTTTTCAATGCCCTCAGTCTGGTTAGGTTGTAGGATAACTTCCTTTTCAGCTTCTTCCCCTGACTTGTTCGTCTTCCCTCTCTTAGGCTCTTCCAATTCCCTTCCACTTCTCAAGGTAATTGCACTAACATTTTGCTTTGGATTGACCACAGTTTGCGAAGGCAATTTACCTTGAGACTCCAATCTATTCACATTTGTTGCCAACTAACTTATTTGATCCTCTAAGTTCTTTATGCTTGTTTTCGTCTACTGTTGAAATTGATGTGTATTAGTTGTAAGTGACTTGACAATTTCTTCTAGAGACATACCTGAACTTGATGGGTGCTGTTGTGGTGGAGGAACTGGTTGTCTGGGCTGGTATTGCTGAAATGGCTGAAACTATGGTCTTACCCCATAACCTAAGTTAGGATGATCCCTCCATCCTGTATTATATGTACTTGAGTAGGGATCATACATCATTTATTGTAGACCAGGGAATCCTCCAACTACATTAGCGTGCTCCATTGAATCTTCTTGAAGTGTAGGGCACAAGTCGGTCGGATGCCTAGGAGCAGCACAAATCCCACAAGCTTTGACCTACTGCACTTGTCTTATAGCTATCTATTGAACAAGAGATGTCAGGATAGCAATTTGATTTTCTAAAAAAGACATATTTACCTCATTCGCTCATCTCACTGAGACGTCTTGTCTGAAGCCAAATTGTTGTGAGTTTGCAGCCATAATAGTAATCAACTCTCTAGCAGCAATCGGGGTTTTATTCACTATGGTTCCTCTGCTAGCTGCATCCATAATCTTCCTCTCTATGGGCAGTAATCCCTCATAAAAATAATAAATAAGTAGCTGCTCAGATATCCCATGTTGAAGACAACTTGCACATAACTTCTTGAACCTTTACTAGTATTCATGAAGTGTTTCAGTGTCTCCCTGCCTAACTTTACATATTTCTCTTCTAGTTCCTACTACCTGTAAGTAGGGAAAAATTTATCAAGGAATAGTCTGACCATTCCTATCCACGTGGTTACAGAACCTGGCGGCAAGTAAAATAGCCAGTCATTTTCTCTGTAAGCTAATGAAAATGGAAAGACCCTCAATTTGATATGTTCTTCAGTTATTCCTTGTGGTTTCATGCCTAAACATACCACATGAAATTCCTTCAAGTGTTTCTAGGGGTCTTCATTCTCAAGACCATGGAATTTGGGCAGCAGATGGATCAACCCAGATTTTAACTCAAAATCAACTGTCAGGGTCGGGTACTGAATACAGAGTGGCTGATGAGTCACATTTGGTGCAGACAATTCTCTAAGAGTTTTTTCTTCCTCAGCCATATTTTTTTCTTGTTCATATTCGCAAGATGATGATGATAAGTCTGGTAAATCCACTTCTAGCTCTGGTTCAGATGATGAAGGCGAAGACCCTTTTCTTGTGCAGCTTTGTCTTATTCCTTAATCTTCGAGTTGTCTTCTCAACCTCACGATTGTATTGAAGTTCACCCGTACAAGCAGAATGGGGCATAAAAAGGAACACAATAATAAAAACAAGTAATAAAGTTTTATTTTTTATTTTTTGACAAAGAAAAACAAATAGCTAAATAAAGAAATAAAAATGAAATAAAAAATAAAAATACAGCCCTGGCAACAACGCCAAAAATGTAATAGGTATTGAATCTAACAAATAATAATAAACTTACTCTAAAAAATGTAAAAACTATAGTAGTGGTGAGCAAGGTCATATCTACAGAATTTGGTCAGATTTAATTTCTCAAACTTAAAATAGCTAAATTAAAAGGGGGTTTTAATCTTGATGAACAAATTAAAAGAAAATAAAATAAAATGTAAATTCAGCAAACGATTTAACATGTAGAATTTCTAAGAAAAATGCAAGTTGACAAGGAAATAATATATGTAATAAATATCTAGCCCAAGGTATAATCTCAGAATTGATTCCAACAATTGATCATGGATACAAATATAAAACCCTTTATTATTTACCTAAATTGGTTATGGTTTTTTATACGATCGAACAACATATCCCTTCTTACTTTTTTAATAACCAAGAGACACTCGTTGATTATTTCCTTCGCTAAAAAACAACCCTAGAAACGTTCTTAGGATTTAATTTCTCAACAACGTTAAACATTAGAAAGACTACCAATTCTAAACAATGAATATATACGATTAATTCATTTAAGTTAGATTATATATTTCTATAACATGGATTGAATACCTTAATTATATTCAATTTGTTATTTTACCACTTATGTCAGAATTTCTAAACAATTACGGATCTAGAATTCTAACTGGCAATATATCATTCCAACAATTACACAACGTGCACATCTAATAATCAATTAGAGCAATAATATTAATAACAGAGAAATATGTAAATAGTCCAAGAACAAAGAATATAATAAAATCAAATCGATCTCACAATTGTCATAGAATCAAAACTCCAATAAAACCTTGTGCTGGAAATAGTAAATTTAGCTAGCCATTAATTGAATAAAAATCACCAAATTGTTTTCCTAAAATTGACGTACAATATTCAGACTCCAAGAATCATCCGCCGTCTTCCCGCGTCCGGCAATTCTATCCCCAGAGTCAATGATTTTCAATTACCGTCCTCTAAATTCTTTTTCTTTCTATGTCCGAATGAAATGGGCCGAATGAATTGATCCAAAAAGTCAAAAGGCTTGGGTTCCTCTTTCTTGCCTTCCAAGTTCACGTGCCCAAAAGAATCAATTTTCTTCTAAAGTCCAATTCCCAAGTCTCTTTTCCATTTTCCTTTTCTCTTTTTTGCCCTTTTGGACCTCCAAATGTTTTACCGGGCCGAGTCCAATCTTCCATGTCTATCTCTTGTCGATTCAAAACAAGTGTGATGACGCCTTAAGGAAAGTTCACTTCAGATCGGTAAATTTCTCGAGCTTCAATTTCTCTTTCAAAATTTGCCGAATTGTGTCCGTTTTGATTTAACTCATTCATTTATTCCACAAAACACAAATTTCAATTAATACAATTATTAAACATTTGAAATCATCAAAGTATGAGAAAAATAACACAATTTATATAACATTATATACTTTATCAATCTCATAGCTGCTGATAAAGTCTTCTATAGATACGTTTTACCAGTCCTACCATGCCCATGAAGGAAAAATAGACTGCCACTATTGCCGTCCATGGAACTCATTATAGCGTGATAGACGGAACACTGTTCATCAGTTAAGTCAAACAATAAATTGGAGTGTTCCTCAGCCAAAGCTGTTCTGTTATATCTCAACTCTTCGTGTATTAGACTACCATCAGCAAAGGGGACGTCTGAAGCATCAAACATACATAATCACAAAGAGACTTTCCCCTTTAGTGCAAAAGCTTCTCAATTTCGACTAAACAATAATTTTTAATTTCATCTTCAGTCAACTGAAACTCTGCGAAGATAATTAACATATATAAAGATTTTAGTTAAGGGCTATATCAGTAATAAGTCATTGTTTGATTCTCTTTATCCTTGTGACTTATAAAGATAAATTATAAGTTGGTGAAATGAGTAGTATAGATTTAATAGAAATTTGAAATTTGTGGTTATAAATGAATAGTTGTCAAATCAGTAGTCAAATTAGTGGTAGGTGAAATTATAAAGAGATGTGTTAAAGATGTTCAAACAAACACTAAATCGTGTAACATGCATATTAAATATGGAAAAAAAAGCAGAATTAAAGTTGATGTAAAACTTATAGAGATTATAAACCGTTACCTTGGTCATTTAGATTATTCCTCACTGTGTAGGGTATATCATTTGATAAATACTGCAAGCATTGCTCCCAAACTCAGTCTGGCTTCATAAGGGAGTCTGACAGCAACAGAGCAACAAATAGGCTACAAAGAGAGTGCACAGATCCCAGTGACTTGCCTCTGTAATGCCATCAACATACTCTCTATCATCATCAACCATACGCATAGCAAGCCTCTCTAAACGTGGAATGCAATGTCCTGTTAATTGTCTTCAGGTTATCATAGCTTGTAGGGCCTTTTACAACATTTAGCAGCATTCTTATGCAGTATTTCTCTCCTGCTCCAGGGCATATAAAGTAGATACGACCAATTGTGAAACCCCTCTGCCTTGGAACCACTCATTTGTTTTAGCCTTCCAGGTAAACTTATTAGGAAACTCGACATAAGTTAGGTTCCTTGCTTCGGGATATTTTTCATTTGCTTTCATCCACACCAAAAACTTGGTTGAGTGAACCCTCGACCGGTTGACCACTGTATTGACAGATTCCTGTGAATTATAGAAAACATTATGCTCTCCAGGCAGATGGAAACTTAGCCGTTCAACAACAACGCCCCTATAATGAATGTGATTGCCAAACATTCTCTAGGCAGCCTCACAGGCTGAGATGTAGTGACAATCATAATACATCTTAATCTCATCAACCCTTTGAGCTGAAGAAACATCCACAGACTCAGAGAATGCCACAGTGATCCGGTTATTGCCTTTGTTTATGTACTTGAACAGGTACTTGATTGACCGTGTTTTTTTTTACCACTCCACATTAATGTGTGCCTTGTACTTAAGCAACAACGTATGATTGTGTGGTATAATAAATCGGTTATCAAGAACCAAGAAATTTTTTACAACTGTTCGCCCGTTGTCCTTTCGTTTATAAATTGGAAAACCACTCGGATCAATAGTGGAATGCCGTACAAACTTCTTTGGAAAGTGCTTTGTACAACGGCTTTTGTCCATGCACAGAAAATCTCGGTACAACGTGCCACAAGGCCCATGCATCGTCAACTCCTTCACAGCATTATAATACTCTGTCTCAGATTGCTCGTCTAGAATCTCTACCGATATTATCTCATCAATGTCTCCAGTTGATATGTGTCTGTCCTTCTGTGTCACCCACATGATAATATGAGCATGCGGCAGGCTGCGTTTATCGAACAAACTCCACAGTGTACACAACTACACATTTAAAAAAGAAATAGAAAATGATTAGTGTATTCACAATAAAGAAGAAGCAATTGCATAATATGAATTGAGGAATAAAGTGCCAAGTATATGACATTTTGAGTTAAATAGAACCAAATACTAAAAAAGTACCTACTTGGACTTTGCCAAATAACTTGTTTTGTTTCAAGTCTCTAATGAGCTGATCCAACTTAAATTTTGAATATTCTACAAATGATATCTGGCCGGTTATCTGGAGTAAGTCCCCTGTCTCCAGTGAAACGAAGAATCTTAGGCCACTTCGGATTGCAAGTAAATGTAATGAATAGCAGTGGATATCCAACCTACCTACAAATAGATATTGCGTCTTCATAATTCTGAAGCATGTTACCAGCACTCCTCGTGAATGAAGTAGGAAAATAATTCTTTCATGGTAACATGCTTTCTCCCTCTAGATGTTGTTTAAGATGCTCGCGTGAGGCAAACATCTTCTCTAAAGTCATCTTGTCCAAATGGGAGTAACAATGGATATTGCAATTCGAGAAAAAGGGATTCAACTTAAACATGAATTGAAAACTGCCAGACTTGGTTTGAATGACAATATCTCTCTCTTTTTTATTCACACTATATTCATCTTCAATAAGTGCCGCAACTTTACGAACACTGGGAGTATTGTACGTGCATCCATTTGAATTTTTCTTCCCAATGAGCTTCATTTTCAAATGTCTAGAGTTAGTGTCATTGAATCTATTCCTAGCCATTCTGAATGACTTAGCTTGTACATTATAAGTGTCAAGCATATCCTTGAGATCAAATACCATTGTATCGTGCAATGTGGTGCCTCCATTAGACCTATATAAATAAAAATATCACGTATTACGGTACTTAAAAATCAAACAAAGGAAAAATGTAAAAGTACATATGATAAGTACATCTGTAAGAATTTATGCTGTTTCCTATCATCAGGTAGAAGGCTGTCAATCCTATGGTAATTTTGCCCATTCAATCTAAATATAGGAGGTGTTTTTCCAGTGTTTATATCTTTATCTACCTTTCCACCCATTAAAGTGAACGCAAACATTGAATTATACGGCTGAATGTTCTCAAGAAAGTGCCTACTCCTTTAATCCGATCCGAATATCAAATCATTTAGAACCTTAGGAGGTTCTTCCATAATAGGCAGCACAACATTTCTTTGATTGCAACACAAGGAGAATTTCAGAGCCATTGAATTGTAATATTTGTACACCCTTTCAGTGTGCCAAAATAGAGCACCATGGTATTCGCATTCATAAGTAGGATTGCTACAGTATTCACATTCAAATTTATTTGAAGATGCAGATCATTTTAATGGCAAACAAATCTAATTTTAAAATTAAATTTAATTAAAATAAAAATTAGTTCTGATTATTTATTAAAAATATATCAATTGACTTTAAAAAGATTAAGCAGATTCAATTGAAGAGCAAACAAAGGAATGGTGTTATAAATTTTAAAATTTCAAAAATTTTAAATTTACCAGTACCTTCCATCAAGCGTCATGTATATTCAGCGTCTTCCTCTGTTAAACAGGGTTGTAGGTAAAGAAAAATTACATAACATTATTTAAATTATTATTTCTATATGAAATCTATAGAGATTAAATCATTCAAAATCAATGTAGATCATTGTTTGCATACCATCATATATGATACTATTATCTTCACTATCGGACAAATCCTCAAATATGTCATCTGATTGAATATCTGAAAAAATGGAAGGTAACTCTTGAAGAATGCTTAACCAATTAGTTTAGAGAAAACATTTCAATTGCTAATTAATTCAAACTAATGTATGCCTTACACTCATTAGAAGCATCAATATGATTATATGTGGTAGATATATTGCTGGGCCCAGGAATATCAGCATAGTATGTATGAACAGTTGTCATCGGTACATGATCGTCGTCATCTTTGTCTAGGGAATATTACAATTATTGTTACATGTAGTATGTGAAATATCCTTTCGAACATATCTAGTGGTTGAAGCTGCGTTTCGACTTTCTACTATAAATAAAGAAGAAGAGTTTAAGAACAGGTTAATTTCATGATAACAAAAAGGTGTAGAAAATATTTTCAGATAAAACATAGCATTTTTTATATCACTAAAAGGGCTCCTAGACACACTTGATAGTGGGCAATCATGTAATCCTCAGGTAGTAACATTCCAAGATTTAGTTGCATCTTCAAAAACCCTAACCCTTTTTGGATTGGAAGTATTGTTAGGATCATTCTTTAAATGATTGCCATTTTCATCTAAACGCCTTCGTCTCCCACCATTTATAACTGTTGACTTTGTCAATTTCTTCATGGCACGTTTCTAATTTAAGAGGAAAACAGTTGAAATAGATTAATAGAGATATAAAACGAAACATGTCATTTTTCAAATGATCATCACCACAATAAAAGATGGATGAAAGTTAATAAGTTGATAAATAATATTTTAAAGACATTTATAGATATAATTCTGCAATTAACAAACAGTCTACCCTTTCTTTAACTACTTTGGTACATTATACATGGTATGAATAAAATATCACACATTAATATCACATAAAGAGAATGAATGAAAATTATATAATAGTTGAACAATGAATAACATCAAATTGAGTACATACAAATACATTGTAAAATATACACTGCAATTCGCAATTAACTTTTTGATAAGGTATACATACTAATTCATATCGTGACAAATTGATGAATCACTTAAACGGAATATTTAACATGGAAAAATAGATAATCATGTGCATATAGTAGAGTTAACTATACAAACAATAAGTTGAATTCATATAATTATCAATCTTCAAAAAGTGATGGTGGTAAACTAATTACCAATATAGCTGCCGGAGTATGGAAGTTGGATATTAATGTATTCGATGACATTGCCAGTGATGAAAACTTGTTTTCGAGGAGCTTAATTAATTTCCAATAATAATTCCGCAAAAAATATGACAGATACTACTAAGGATGTCGACCGATAACAATTGCTAAAGAAACTGCATGAATTAGTTCTTTTTGCTTGCTAATAAGAACGGCATGTAAATTACACAAATCATCATATTTCAAAAACCAATCTTGTATTAAAACACATGGTTGATATCATTCTAAAACACATGGTTGATATCATTCTAAATGAGATGAAATGATTAGTGAAATGAGTAACCTGAGGGCACGGATGAACTAAGGAGGAAAGCTGCAATATACAAATAGGATGGACGTCGAAGGAATTCGATGCGGTTAACCGTTGTATAATGGTTGGACTATGCTTCAAACTAGGTATGTGGCATGCCGGAATGCGCTCTTGAATGGCCGAAACAAATCAACAGTAGGAGCTATAAAATTCTGGTATGTGATAGAGTTGAGTTCTATGCTCAGTATTGGTTGAAGAATTAAACACCCGATTGACTAATTTAATTGCTATGATTTTGGTTAGATGGATTCATGGGTAATACATGTGATTTAGGCAGATTCTGATTCAATGAAATTGTGGTCGAATTGAGTTGTTTATATTATACAGGGAAGGTTTAATTCTAATATTGGATGATTTTGTAGATATATATATGTATAAAGATAAATCTCATAAACATTAATTTAAATTTCCAATATTATAGGATGTTATCTTAGGTAATAATAGATGAATCTATATTTAATAACAATTGCGGTGAAATTGAGGTGTTTGTATTATATAGGGAAGTTCAATTACAATATAGAATGATTTTGTGGATATGTGTAGAAAGATAAGTCTAATCTACACTCATTTAAATATCCAAGATTATAGGCTGCTATCATAGGTAATAATATATGGATATATATATATATATATATTTAAGAACGTTCAGATGTTGTTACATTAGGTTATATATTTATATATATATATATATATATATATATGAATATAATATTAAAGGAGTGCGATATAGCAAAGTTTAATATAAATACTTGAAAGATGTGAGTTACATAGAAAATAATTACAACAGTGTTCTCAGTATTTATTTAAATCGTAAAATAATCTATAAATTGTAACATTCATAAAATACGGGCGAAGTTAGGGATTAAAAAAGTAACATATTCTATGGAACTTAAAGGCAAAAAACTTTGACATGTATATTTTAAAAGTAATAATTCATATATTATATATCTTAGCAAATGTGGTCGAGAGAACATAACTTAACTATTCCACATTGCCACATTACTTACTATAGTAATGATTTCAATTTTTTTTGGCAACGCCCCGAATTTGAAAATTATTCGGGTCGCTAGTTTGACTTTTCTTGTTAACTTTTTAAATAATAAATGCGGAAAAAGACAAAATTCAATAAAGTTTTTGACCAGTACGGAAGATAACTATAGAATTTCAATCCTTGATGACTGTAACAAAATAAGTAGAGGTCTAAAATGTTTTATCCATGATTAACAGACGATTTCCAAAAGATCAATTTTTCATAATATAATTTAATTGCGGCCACCGCTCGTCATTCCACAACCAGCTTCGAAACCTGAAATTTTTTAGATTAGAAGGAATGCGTATTTTATTTAAAATACTCAGTAGATCCCGCGCACCATCTAGATTCATATCACAATAATACATACAACTCATGCAAACTAACATGCTTTTTAATAAGCAGGAAATTCATATGTCACGCCCCGCTAATTTTACAATTTTCTTGAATATCTTATATTAATTAGCAAAGTCCATAGCGGAAGCTTCAATACAAATAGCGGAAATGAGACATACAAAACAAATAAGTTGTCTAGATCTTATAGAGTTTAATATTTTAGAGAATCATCAAAACTAGGTTTCAATAAAATGTAAAGAACGCACAAGTTATATTAATAGGTATACTTTATTGATTACCAAAGCAAGCCAAATCATTAGAAAGCTTCTATCTTGAAAAATAAGTTTCAAGTCATTACAAAGACTACACATCATCATATATTATAAGGCGTAAAAATATATATATATATATATATATCATAGAGAGGTGGGCATATACATATTAACACAAAAAGGTTTGAAATTCATAATTGCACTCATAGAAACTCCAAAGATAAGTTTTCAGTACATACAAAATTGTACTCCCTTTCGTGAGCATGCTCCAATTCATAGCTTGCCTTGTTGTTCAAATATCATATCTTCAATCATCTACAAAAATTATAGAAAGATAGAGTGAGTACAAAATTATCAGTGAGTAACAAAACCCTTTTATTTAGCTTTCATTTAAAAGATTTATTTTCAAAAAAAACCATTGAATGCACAAAGCTTTCAAATACACAATAGGGCTTTATTTACTAGTTAAACTACTACTTGTAGCGCGCGCAAGAATCATATCATTCAATATTAATTCAGTCATGGCCATGTACATTTAAGTAGATCTACATTCGAATCTCATATCAATACTTCATAAATGCAAAAAGGGAATCAAAGTACTAGTTACTCACCTCTTTTTCTTGACTTTCCTAAAGATTCTTTGAGTTGTTGACAAGTACCCTCAAACCCGTAATATTCCTTAATCAAAGTTGTTCTTTAAGTTGGAATCTTCTTATGTATGAAGAGAACTCTTTTTCAAGTATAAGGGTGGTGTTTTGATGGGTTTTACTTGGTGTTCTATCACCCTTTCCCTTGGTGGACGAATTTTCCTTATATTTGAGGATCTTGATATCCTCAAATAAGAAGCAAAGAAAGAGCCAAGACATATTATCCATAGTTTGATTTTCTAATGATTCAAGGCTATTTTTAATGCTATAGATGTGGGAAACGAGGGAGAGGGTAGGATATGTTGAGGTTTGTGAAATCCCTTATTTATAGTTGTTAAATTTAGTTGTTTTTAACTTACATTTTAGTTCCACCAATTAGGGCAAGACATGTGGCACAACACGGCACCTTATATCTCAGAAGGATACGTGGCTCAATGTAGTTCATTCGTTTATTGCTCGAGACGGTCCTTATACTTTGTGTTGTCTTGTAATTAAGTCACGATACTTTGATGCATATTACTTAAACTCCTTCCACTTATCGTGGCTTTGCAATTAGGTGGCTAAACTTTAAAGTCAATAGCCACGTTCTTATCTGCAAGCATCACTCAAGTAATGATCTTTGCATTTTGTGGCATTTCAAGCGGTCATTCGATTATTGTCGAAATAACATTTATATCGTCAATAACCGTAGTCAAATTTTTGGTATTCATTCAAGTGACAAATCTTGTAATCTTTCAATTAATGCGATTCAAGCAATTATCCAATCATGTTGTCAATAGCCCCATTCCAATTTGGGCATTCGTTTAAGTAATAGTCTTGTAAATTTACAATTGATGCAATTTAATTCGATCACTTTGTCATAATTTTATAACTTTTCAGTTGATGCAAATTCAAGAAACTTTCTCATCATTAACAAAATGATGATTACATTACATAGTTTGTTTATAAGATTTTTGCAGGATGTTACATCATATGCCTTTTTATAGGCCAACTATCGTAAAATGTATCTTAATAGACGAGACCCTTTAATAGGTCCAATATAACACTTATACTTTTTAATAGGCAATAATATAAAGTTCATATTAATCATGCATATCAATATAATATGAATCAAATAACAGTGCGTACGTTTAAGAAAAATAATATTTTAAATAACGGAGTCTACCTTATATTGTTTCAAGTTGAACTCTAAATTCTTGAAAAATAAGTTTCTCAACTATCCAAGCTCTTTTTCTAGCCAATAAAGGAACTTAATTATTTAAAAGTCTTGGGGACTGAGTTTCAGATTTATTGAAGTTAGATGACTACAAAATTAAATATTTAGAGACTAAGTTAGAGATTTATAGAAGTTAGAGAACTTTAAAATTAATTATTTGAATAGTTTGACGGTTAATTTAATTTGAATTATCTGTTTGAGGACTTAAGTTTTGAAGACCAATTATACAAAACTTGAAAGTTTGGGGGTTAATTGACCAGTTTTAAAATTTTGGGGCGGCAATTAATTATTTAAAAGTCATGGGGACTGAGTTTGATTGAGGGAATAACTTTAGGGTTAGATTAAATGACTAAGAAGTTTTTGGTCTAAAACTAGAGATTACCAATTGTATGGGCCAACTTACATGTCTTCAAAACCTTAAGGGACTAAAATGAAATTTCTAACATTTTATTAACCAGATCTAATATTCACCGGGTAAAAGATATGAAATCAGACAGAAAGGGAGGAAGGAAGCGTTTCAGACATGGAGGCTGCCAGGGATAAAATCCGGCTAATTTCCCGTGAAATCGAAGCGGAAATAGGTGGAAAAGATAGCCATCGACGAGCTTTAGACATAAATATAAATTTTTGAAGGAGCGGTCCGATCTGTTTTGGGCGAAGGGGGTGCCGCGGTCATGGCCATTTTCCGGCGAGTGGGGTAGCTTTCTAGTCGAAATGAAGGTATCATTGTGTTCCTTATGTCGTAGGGAAGCTATTGGTACTAATTTTGTGGCTTGAAACGGAGATTCAAAAATGGGCCAAGATCGGAATTGCTCACTGTTTCTTTTTTTTTCCCGAATTTTTTATTATTTTTATATTATTTTTATTTTTATTTTTGATGTTAATGGTTGGGGAAGATGATGATTTCCATAATGTATGTATGAAGTGTTTTGATAGTATTACTTTAGTATGCATTTTGTTTGATTTTTCAGAGTGTAGAATATGATGAAATGTAAAAGCAAAGATGAGGAATTTTTAGCTTGCCACAAGAGGATCCTTTTGTTACTTGAGTTGTGAATGCCTTGAGTTCTTGTTTAGCTTGCACATAGAAGAGAAAACCAAATTGCTAGTTTTGATGTGATGGAAGAAGAGTATTCATATAATGAATGGCTTTGAAGAAAAGAGGGTGAAGGAGTTACCTGATTTCTTTTGTCTTGGCTCAAATGAGTGAAAGTGTTGGTTGGGATACTTATATAGAGTCTAATTGGAAAAGAATTAGGACTAAAGTGTAGGTTTTTAGAAAGTTTTAACTTAATAGAAACTAGTATTCACACCCGTGCATTGCACGGGTAGATAAACCGATAAAATTTTATCGTTCGAAAGTATAATTTTAAAGAGCATCATGTATATGTGTGATTTTCTTAAAAAACATGTACATTTTACCAAAACCAAAATAATTATATCCAACACTTGTTAACACAGGATGAATCAATATAACAAACAAATCGATTACCAACCAATATAATAATATAAATAATCAAATCAATAAAGAATATAATACATAATGAAATTTCATGCGTCCACCATTGCTCTTTGTCTTGTGTGCTTGATAAATTAAATGATATAATAAAACATGAGAACGATAACTATCGAAAACAAACAATTTTCAAAAACAATTACAAAACATGATATAACCATGTTTGACTATGTTTAGCATATATAAACTAATAAATATATAAGATAGTATGAATTATGCATTTATATATTACTGCAGTAATATTTATCGTGTTTATAACACTATTTTGTAGTTATTCTGTAATAAATGACTACTAATAATAGTTTTCACCAAAACTATTAAACAATGCTCATTCAAAGATCTGAACCCATCATCCTACCATAACATCGAGGAATTGATTTCTTGATATCTAATCAATTGAGTCTCATATACAAAAGGTAGCAACTAATATATCATTACGATAAGAAAAAATCAACTATAAAAAGAGAGAGAATAAATTATAGAAACGGAATATAAAGATAAGATATTACCAAATAATAAAACTACTAAGTAGTGGAAAAATAATGTACCAAATGTTATACTTTCTATTTCCATCTTCATCTATATTTTTCTGTCACAAAAAGTGGCCTAATAAAATTAACCCCACAAAAATAAATAAATGATTTTTAGTCACATGGGTGAACACTATCCAATACTAATATATCATATATATATTTTTTAAAATAACTAATATATCATATTTAATTGCCTTTTACTAAATGATATTATAATAATTGACCAAAAAACATATAACAATGTTTGCACCAAAAAAAAAAAAAAAGGCTTTACAGCAATTAAAAAAAAATTAACGCTCTGGGAAATCTAAAATTTAACAAATAATTCACATAATTAGATATGTGAATAGCGTATTAATTTATGTGAATATTAAAATGAACCAGAAAATAATTACATATATGTTCTAATTCAATGAAGCGCATCAACAAAATAAGTAAATAACAAATTCTATTAAGATAACAATAATAATCGCATATAAATAACATAATTAGCACATTTATATTCATAAACATTCCAAAATGAAAATTATAATAAAAATAATATTAGAAAGTAATTCATTATTATCAATAAAGAAAGCAACCAATAAGATATTCTTGAATATTAGAAACTAAAGTCTCTCATTTGACTGAAAAGTGGAAAACAATAGACTAATCGATTTGTCAACAAAGACAAACTCCAGACTCACATCCCAATCATTATGAG